>RJWJ010006284.1:0-62326 GCA_004363605.1 Indri indri
TTTTTTTTTTATTCAGTAAATGCACTAGAAATTACAAATTGATACAGTTAACCAGAGTGTGAGGTACTCCAACAAGTTATGAGGGCGACATCATCATAGAATGGAAAGTACATGAACTTTGGGATCAGACAGCTACTGTTTAACACATTAACTGCCATGCATGTGAGTTGTATTTAACTCACAGTAGTTTTGAACCCGGGGCCTTGTGAATCATATGGAACTCACACGTCTCTTCACCATGGAAACCACGTGAACTATTTTTCAAGTTGGTTATAACTCACACAGAAAAAAATAACAAATTTTTCATTAAATTAGAAAGGATAGTTTTGTTTTCAAAGTTTTTATTTCATTTTCTCAATAAAACTTCATGGCCCCAAGAGAAAAAAAATTTTTTGCTAGTGTGGCAGTCAACGTGTTAAATCTTACCTCTACCTGACTAGTTAAGTTAGTTAAACTCTCTGGCTTTGTTTTTTACCTTAGAATGGTGACAGATGTTCTGATGTAAGAGGGCATTTATGAAGTTTTAATAGGCAGTACATAGAAAATATGTAACACAGTGCCCAAAAGATAGCAGACATTTAAAAAATGTTAGTTTTCTTCCCATTCTTTATCTTTTCTTCCCCTAACAGTGAAATAACTTGCAGAAATTCTACTGGTTTAATATATTTATCTGTCTTCTCCAAATAAAGGACACCATGAAAGACAAATAAAACAAGTCTACATAGACAAATTATTTTATTATAGGCTTATCTTTTTTATTAGTTTGGTACTTATATGTAGACAGCATTTACCAAAGACCATACAAATATTTTGAACACCAAATTTAGAGTGAATTATGTAAATCGAACTTTTTATACTTCATTTTGTTATTGTGTCTCAGAGGATTTATCAAGAATCTGAGATTCTACCTTCTTGAAATTAACATTGTCACCTATTACTTCTAAACTAAATACTTTCACAGTAGAGTTGTGTTTTATGCATTTTTTTCTTAAGCGATTAGTTAAATAAATTTTTGAAAACACTACAGTTTGTCTTGTCTTTTTTCCCTTCTTTCTTAGGGTACATAGCACAATTAGTGCTCAGAATTCATTAAGATTGTCTATTGATTACTTGGATCAAAAAGTCAAATGCTCAGGTGGCTTTGTGAAGCTTTACTATTCCAATGGAACTGTGTTTGCACATCACCCAGATTTTCTTTAACCCATTATTCCTATATAGAGAGCTGCCTTGATGATAGTGGGATGAGTTGCTGACATTCTGACTAGGTTATTGGCAGAGTACGACTGTGATTTGGATCCTATTAGGAGGAAATTAAGTCTGTCGACTTCTGATGTGAGTTAGAATAGTGACACTGGATAGTGGAGTCTCTCTGAAAAGGGAAGATTGGAAGTCCCTCTGTCTAGCACATATATAGAACAGACTCTCTTCAAATTAATATAAAGACACATTCAAGCAGCCCTTAATGAAAGAAGGATTGGGGAAGTGACATTTGAGAAAATACATCTTTCCTATTATAAGAACAGTATAGAGTGTGAATTAGAGGTGCCAATGAGTCATAGGGTCGAGATCTTTTCCAATTTTCTTCATCAAAACTTTACACTGACAGTTTAGAATGCATTAAAATGACAATAAATGAAAAAAAATGCATTTAGTTCCCATATACCCAAGCAGTAAGAAAGTTTACAAGAAGTGATATAATTCTTAAAGCATATTGGGAAAGGGTGGGGGGAAAATGTCAATACTTAGAACAATGATACCAAAAGGTAACCTATCTATTGTTTTTAATGCATAATTGGATCTAACCAAGAGGATGCTGTTGAATCTTCCAGAAGAAGTACTGAGCTAATTGATATTTTGCATAGTTTAGTATATGAAACCAATCTTTGGGCTATCATTTCTATTGGTTCTGTATTATTGTATCAAAGTTACACTATAGGAAAATAAATGAAATAAGGGCAGTTGGGGAAAAACACCAAGGTGCTCCTTTCTGTGGACAATAATTGTCTAATGGCACATGCAGAAGGGTAATGTTGAGGGAGGCTCTAAGTCACAAGAGGCATCAGAGACAGCCCATACAGGAGTTAAATTAGTAAGTTCAGGAGAAGCTATACAAGATGGCTAAAACTTGGAGAGAAAGTGAGACATTGTAATAGAGAAAAAACAAGGAGGGAAAAGAGAAAGGCAAATGATCTGCATTCTTTTAAAATCATTTTTAATAGACCAATTTTTGAGCAGTGTTTGGCTTATAGAAAATTAAGCCAAAAGTACAGAGTTATGTCTCCCATCCTCCTTGTATTTTCCCCCATTATTAAAATCTTGCATTAATGTGGTACATTTGTCATAATTGGTGAATCAATATTGTTACATAATTATTAACTAAAGTCATTGTTTATATTAGGGTTTACTCTTTGTGTTTTGTACTCTATGGGTTTTGACAAATATATGAAGGGAAGTACCCACCATTATGGTACTGTATACAATGATTTTGCTGCCCTAAAAATTCCCTGTGCTCTACCTGTTTTTCCCTCCTTGCTTCTCTCCCCCTAAATCTTTAGCAACCACTTACCTTTTTACTGTCTTCATGCTTGTGCTTTTTTGAGAATGTCATATAGTTGGAGTCATACCGTATGTAGCCCTTTCAGATTCACTTTGTCCACTTAGCAGTAAGCATTTAAGTTTCCTCCATGTCTTTGTATGACCTGATAGCTCATTTCTTTTTAGTGCTGAATAATATTCCCTTGTATGGATGTACAACAGTTTATTTATGTATTCACTTGTTGAAGGGCATTTTGGTTGCTTCCAAGTTTTGGCAGTTATGAATATTCATTTGCATATTTTTGTATGGATGTAAGTTTTTACCTCATTTGAGTAAATACCAAGGAGCACATTGCAAGATCACATGACAAGAGTAGGCTTAGTTTTATAAGAAATTGGCAAACTATCTTGCAAAGTGGCTCTACCATTTTGCATTCTTACCAGCAGTGAATGAGCGTCCCTGTTGCTCCACATCCTAACCAACATTTGGTTTTGTCAGTGTTTTTTATTTTAGCCATTCTAATGGGTTCATACTGGTATCTCATTTTAATTTGCCATTCCCTAATGACATATGATGTAGAGCATCACCTTTTTCATTTGCTTTTCATCTGTAGATCTTCTTTGGTGAGAGATATGCATTTTTTAATCATATGAATAAGAATAGCAAGAACAGGTGGAACTCTTAGATGGCAGAGTTTAATGTCTCAGTCTAGCCTGTGCTGCACACATTCCCCTCTTTTTGCCCTGATAATATGACCCACACTAAGGACAATTGCTCTATAATGAGAAAAAAACACATGGAAATTTAGTAAAGAATAAATACGTAAAGGTACCTACACTTAGTTTATTCCACCTTGAAGGGAACACCCTGGACGTGATGAATGATGTATAGAATTGGAAGAAAATGGGCTGATATCATAAAGGTTAAGTTAAACCCAAGAGCTTGTGAGATTTTTGAGTATAATACTCACCTCCTCTATCTCTTGGTGACTCTGGTATGGTTAATAAATCATACACATCTACTTCTTCTTGCTCTGCATGGAGGAAGCCATGGGCTAGGAAAAAGTGGGCCTGCTATATTCTCCTGAACTTCTGGGGAACAGTGGAGGTCCACTGTGCTGAAGCCCTTGTAAGTCAACCCAGGAGCCATGCTGAAAAGGCAGCCTGCTACTTAGATTGCTCCCACAGACCTTCCCATCAATACAAAGTGTTGAGCACCCCCAGAAAGGAGGTAGTAAAACAATGACTCAGAAGTGGATAGTTCGTGTGCATAGGGATACAAATACAGCACTCTACTAAAGTAGCTAATTTAGAACTATAGAACTTGATGGAAAATTAAATTTCAAGCAAATGTATCAGGCATAGACATTGATTATGTAGCTAAGATAATTTAACTTGTGGAATATGGCCAATGCAGGGCTTTCTAATTTTGCTGTGCACTCTGGGTAAAATGTTTTTCCTTGGACCATTAAAGTGCTAACAATAACGGGACATTGTGAGCATTGTAGATGGATGTGTTTGCAGGTATGTTCTATAATGTGCTTGGTAAGGAGTAGTATCAGAACACAAACAGTGACTGTTTGGGTTACACTATTTAAAGATTATTTTTATTTTCTCTACCAAAATCAGAGAGTGAAACTGAATGTCACAGAGGTCCACTGTATTCAGTTACTTCCCTCTGGCAGCAAAAGAGATTAGTTGCAAAGAATTGAATGTGTAGATTGGAATGAATGAAGCACTGATCATTAAGTAATTAAATAAATTTATTTTTGTGTGTGTTTTCCTGTGTGTGTGTGTGTGTGTGTAATAAATAAAGTGAAATAAATAAAGTGAGATGTTAAAGAGCAAATTTCTGACCTAATTTTGCTATTTATTAAGAACATGATCTCTTATCTTCCTCTCTGTCTCTTATTCCTCAGCGATACCATTGGTATGATGTTAGTATCTACCTCTCCAGCTTACTTTAAACATAACTTGAGACAAACTTGTAGAGCACTTAGTGCCTGGCACAAGTCAGTGCTTAGTAAATGTTATCTCCTGCTTGGATGTGATCCTGGTATGAACTGCCAAGTCCTCCTTACTGGGACAGTCTGTCTCCTAGACCTATCTGCATCCTTTCCTTCCATGTTTGATTCTTCTTCTTGCTGGAATCTGCACATGCATCTCAAGCTTCTCTACATCTTACATTGTTCTGTTTTCTACCTGCTGTCAGAGTTGACAGCATAATTTCAAAGCTCTCAGCCTAGCTATTTGCAAGGTTGTTCAAAGTATAGTTTTTAAATACATAGACATTCTGCCTAAATGTTTTATTTTTACTAGTGATTGTGCATATCTTTGCCATGCAGGCAATGCTGGAGGTGTGATTCTTTAAATGGGACTGTGTGTTCCAAAATTATTTTGCATGGAAACACCTGAGAATATTCTTGGCAAGACTTTCCTGCTCTGTGATGCTGTGAGTGGGAGGGTGTAGGAAATATACAGAGAATGATGAGACTTCTTTCCCTAAAATCCTCTTCTAAGAGCATTATATATGTATGTCATATATATGCATATCCTACTTGGACACCTCAATAGATGTAGGTCAAAATCATCTGATAGAAACTAAACTCCTAGCTTGGAGGAGAAATAGCTACTCAGCTGTTTCATGCCCATTACAACTTTGTTTATCTATACAGTCTCTAAAACTTATGTAGCATTTGCAAACTTGTGATAGAATTGCAACAATAATTTAAGACACCATTACAAGCATAATAGCACACATAGACATGCATACATACCTAGATGCATAAATATATACATGCACATGCAAATAACACAGTAATTAATTCATGGGTAAATTACCACACAGGACTTCATAATTTATCCAATATTGTGAAAGTTATACCTCCTGAAATGTGTTTTATATGTGGTATTTATCATAGTGACTTTTAAAAATGTGTGCAATTATAAATACTTTTTACTTAAATATTAATTACATAAAATTTGTATTAAAATTTCAAGTTTTGTGCCAATCTTATGTTCATGAAGGACCTACTCTTATAAAAGCTCGTACTATACAAGTTCTTGCAACAACTTCCATTAACTTACAACTTTTATTTTAAAATATTTTTATGTCTAACCGTCTTCCTGTGTTTGCCACTCCAGTGCCTGTATAATGTCTTCAAATTGCAATGCTCACACAAATTTCCAAGAAGTACTTTTCTTCTAATAGCATCTGCCTGCTAGCGTGTCCATGAACACTATTTATATTAAACAATACTTGCAAATAGTTTACATCGAATATGGTGTCATTAAGGCAGTACTGGTAACAGACCTAGGTGGAATAATATGGATTATATATGTATATATATAAAATGTGATGAATATATATTATATTGCACAACTACTTCAGGAGACTCTGTTCACAGTCTGAATTAGACGATCTTTTTATTTCTCAATTTGTGTTGATCAAGTTCAACTGGGTAAAAATGGCAGGTGCTCAGTGCCTATTTTATGGCAAGTTCTGTGCCAGGTGCAGGGGAGCAAACATGAGTAGCTCATGAGCCGGTCCCTCTTGGAGTGCCTTACCACAGGAAAACAAGTAATTTTAGGCTAGTGAATTTACTGCAAACACAGAAGCATGTATAGATGTAAAACAAAGGAGGGAGTGATTCTGTTGCAAAAGAAGACAGGGAAAGAAAGCTCTCATAATACACAAATTTGAAAAATAAGCAGTGCGCAAAATGGACAAAGGCTGTAGAGACACAGAATTCCAGGCAGAGAAGGAGCAACTGGGAAGAAATTAAATGGAATGTGTTGAGGGCTAAAAAGAAGTTTGGAGGGGTACATGTTTGGAGAAGAAAGGAATGGATGGACAACACGAGCCTACCCATGATAATAAGGAGCTTGGCCTTTGCTTGCTGTTGTCTGATTCATGGACTCTAGGAGCCCAGATCTATTTGGATTTATAAAACATTGCCAAGAATGAAAGAATGTATTTGTAAATGTTAAGCCAAATGTGAATTTATGAGTTTTATGGTTGTTCATCCAAATGAACTGTTATACATCTCCTTGCAAACTTTCCAAGAGAAATGCTGTCTTAGGTGATGTTAATTAAACATAGTTATTTCAATAGCGTAGCATCCTTTCAGTTTTATTAATAAGGGTGATTTAGTATTTCATATTTTCCTCTGCAGTTTTGATTAGACCAATATTAAAATGAATGAAGCTTAAATCTCTATACTATTTTTCTGGTGGGGTCAATAACAGAGAATATAAATGACACAAGTGGACCAAGCATGATACAAAGGCCAGCTATGCTCAACTCTTCTCTGCTGTGGGCTTGGTTAATTTGAGAAGCAACACTGCTCACTGACCCTGCTGCAGGCTCAAGATTTGCCATCAGTTAGAGATGAGTTTCCATTAAAAAAAAAATTAATCTCATAAGGGGCACTGTTGGCCAAATACAACGTCTAGTGGACCAAAATTGGATTATGGGTCACTAGTCAATCACCTTTGCCTTTGACAATCATATCAGGCCTTCAAAACCGTGAAGCTTAAAAATGAGGTTGGAAAAGAAATTTAAAAGATTATTTTTCTGAGTTTTTTCTGAGTTTTAGAGAATGCCTACGTGAGAGTATATGGATCACCAAATTCAAATTAAAATGCCTGAATAACCATGTTTCCAGCCAACATCAACATTTCTATGCACACTATGCTTCATTAGTTCTCATTAGTTCACAGGCCCTGTGGAGTGAGAGGAGTGATCAGGATCAAGGCATCTGCTGCCCCTGAGCTAGCACATATAATCACAGAAATGCAGCAGAGATCACAGGGTTCAATCGCTCTATAAAACAGCTTCTTCTGACAGTTGGCCGTGGCGACTGCATATCTCTAATGGGAGAGTCATCAAAATGGATTTGGATTTATGGAATCAAATAATTCATAAGGAAAGCTTTGACTGCTGCTAAGATACATTTCGCTGCCTGTCTCTTACTGCAAGATTTAATGTAACTTCTTCAGTTGCCTTGGCTTGTTTTATAAGAGAACTGGCTTTGAACTGCATCGGCTGTGAAAGTTCCGCTAGAAGAGAATAAATATTACAGAGCAGACAAGGTGGTCAAGCACTGCAGAACCATGAACATCATGATGTTCTAAATCGCAATGGAAGTTTTCAGAGCTTTCAAGATCATTCTTCTTGAAGTAATTTTCTACCTTAGTAGCGTCATTTAAAATTAATTTGAGTATTTTATGAAAATTGTAAAAATCAGAGGAAAAAGTAACTCTTGTGCCATGTTACTATGGATGAGACGAAGCTCTTTTTTTGGTCCATGCAACATACATGGGATTGCTATCACAGAGCCATTGATTAACAGCCTTATTGGATATAATTCACATACCATGCAATCACCCATTTAAAATGTACAATTCAACAGTTTTTAGTATATTCACAGAGTTGTGCATCCATCAAAACAATTAATTCTGAACATTTTCATTACCCCCGAAAGAAATCCTGCATGTCTTAACCATCACCTCATGGCTTAGGAAAATGCTAATCTACTTTCTGTCTCTGTAGATTTGCCTATTTTAGACATTTCATATAAATGAAATCATACCTTGTATGGTCCTTTGTGACTGGCATGTTTTACTTAGCATAATGTTTTCAAGGTTCATCCGTGTTGTAGCATGTATCAGTACTTCATTTCTTTTTATTGCTGAATAGTATTCCATTGTACAAATATACCACATTTTGTTTATTCATTGGTTGATGGACTTTTTTGGGCTATTATGAATAATGCTACTGCGAACATTCATGCTCAAGATGTATATCTTGGTATCTTTTATTCTGTGTTAGACACAAAAATGAAAATTTTCTATAAAGTACTTTCAAGTATACTTCAAATACTTGGATTGAAGAAACCAAGGTTAAGGAAAATATTCTTCAGCTATGTGAAGAGTAGGCTTCAAAGATTTAAATTAGCATTATATGGTATAAACAATAGGCAATAATAGAAATTTGGATTTAATACTTTTGTACAGATGCAGGGAGATACAGCAAAAGATTACAGATATATGTTTTGATAAATATTTTGCCTGTGATATTTTGACTAAAAACTTGACAATGTTCTTGAGATTTTACCATTTACTTTCATAGTTTTCTTCAATTATGTGACATAAATAATAACATTTTATCTAAAAAATCCATTTCCCTATAATCAAATATAAACATATTCTCATATTGTTTCATTGTGCAATGAATCTTACTATTTAAAAGTATAAAGTGCTGTTTCAAGCCCCATAACTCAATATTCAGTTTCAGTATATTGATATTTTCCTTTTTTATGCCTTTTTTTAAAAGAGGTATATAGATTTTTACTGTGGATTTTCTTGAAAGTATAACACAGGAGTTTTAACTGAACACCATATAACACAACATCCTAAATCCTTCCTTACCTGTGTATCTTCCAAAATACCCACAATGTGTGTATACTCTCTCTCGCCCCCTTTCTTTCTCTTTCTCTCTCTCTCTCTCTCTCTCTCTCTCTCTCTCTCTCTCTCTCTCTCTCTCTCTCACACACACACACACACACACACACACACACACACACTCCTCTCCCTCTCCTATGTAGTCGCAGGTTTCTTTCACTCTCTCCTCAAAGTTCTTTCATTATGTTCATCTCTTCTTTTTCTTCTCTCCCAACTCCCTTGTCTGACCACCTGTGTTGCGTTTTGGCATAATACTGAAGTCTAACTTTAATTTTAGGGCATCTTTTTCAAGTATGTAAACTGATCTAATTTCATGAATAGGAATATTATCCACAACAGAAATGCTGACTTTCGCAGTGTCCTTTACAGGGAGACTTGCGTTCCAGCTGTGGTTTTCCTTTTCTTTTCTTCCTAGAAAGAGACCAAGTGAAAACCTGCCAGCATCATTTTATTTGTCTGCAGGCAGCTAAACTGAAATATTCAGTGAGGACTGCTATATGGGATACAGCTTGGAAATGAGCTAAAATTTATTATTACAGGTAAAAGAACTAGTGTAAATTTATTCAAATGAAATCCTTTGCAAGCGTTACAGTAAATAGGCTTTGGAAACATTCTCATCCTGTCTCTTGTACTTTAAAAATGATTTTTCTGAAGATACTATGTATCTTGGGGCATGTGATGAAAGAGATGAAAATTAGGACTGTCAGTATTCAAAGATTTATATGGTAGGTTTCTCTTATCACTAGTGCAATAGGATTTTTAATTTGAATTCAGATCTGTGCTTGGCTTTCCCATTGGACCAATGTCAAAAGTCTCTTGACAGGGTAGATGACTAGTTACTCCTAAATACGTGATGAGCATATAAAGCATTTTATTCCTTAGGTATAAAGATAGACATTTTACTCCAGAGAAAAACTTGAAGTATTCTTTGCTTTTCAGGTCTTCACATAACTTTTGTAACAGTGCATGTCTTTGTTTTGAGTTGTGTGTGTGTGTGTGTGTGTGTGTGTGTGTGTGTGTGTGTGTGTTTGATAATTCTGTTAGTTAATCTGTACAGGAAATTTGTTTTCTTAATCAAAGTCTGGTTAATGGACAGAAGAGAAATTATACACAAATCACCAAGTTTTAAAATATTATAAACCAATAAAATGTACTTAACACTAACATCATATGCCACATAATTTAATCTGTAGTTTATTGTGATGCAGAAATGTCTTTGGAAGTTTGAAGCACACCAGAGTCTTCATTATGAATAAAAATTTATTGCTGTAACAGAACTATTAGGAAGTTGTGGGAGAAATTTTTAGTTGGTAGAAGGCTGAATTAAACCAAATTTGAGGAGTCTTTTAGTCTTCCTAATTTAATTGTATACTTTTAAGGCATATTTAAAACTATTTTTCTGGATAATTTTCCACATTCAAAAATTTACAGAGACTTATGCCATTCTACTCACTTCCACATCTCTGACAGCTGAAGTTAAACCAATGTTAGGCTGCATTAATATCTTCAATGATTTTGCCTATATGTACATTTGTATGGTATTTCTCTTATTATTTGTTGCATCATTATTTATGCATCTAAAATGGAAAGACAGATTTGAGGTAAAGGCAAAGCGTTTGCTATTTTTGCTTTCAAGCAAAGCTATTCTCCTCCCCACCTCCAAGTTTTATCTGTTACAAACATATTAGTGATATCAGCGTTAGGGGTGGTACCTTCTAAGCCCCTCTACATACTGTGCATTTTACTGAACTCTGGGATAGATGCTATTCTAGTTATGGGGAAATATAGACACATGTGATTGGAGCCTTCATTGATGAACTCCTATCTTTGAAGGAGATGCAGAGACCTAAAAACCACAAATCAAGTTAATTGGGGCTATCAGTGAATGGGAGTGATCAATTCTTCCGGGCTGGGGAAGTGTAAGGGCCAAGAAAGTCCTGACAATTAGTTTTGTGCTGGGCCCCAAAGGATGTACAAACTCTGAGAGATGAGAGATGAAAGTACATCACATGGCGAAGGCACAAAGACGTAACTATCTGAATGCCTTTTGGATTCTGGAAAGCCCTTTCCCTAACCATAAACCCCACAACAGCTCCCGATTGGTGTTCTCAACAACCTCAGTAATTCTTGCCAGTTTTATCTCTTGTTCTTCCGAAACCTGCCAGCTTTATGCTAAGAGCTACAGTTTCCACTTGGTTTCTACTTCCTTGTTCAATCTCCTACAATGTTTCCATGGGATTGTCTTCTTGAGTTCCAAATGCTGACTTTGTTCCTTGCCCACAGTTCTGAGTTTCACGCTGTTTAACCAAATGGTCAGTATGTTAAATTTTCTTGTCAAGCCCGCTATTCCAGAAACTTCACCTTCAACTAAAGCCTGGAAACATTGAATAACTAAAATTGAATATTAGATCCAACTTTCAGCTATATTTACCTTGAATCATGTATCACACCATTTATGCTTTGGCACATATGGGACTCATTTTGAGGCCTTAGTGGGAAAACAAATTAACATTTGTAGGTAAGAAATATGTTGTTGTTAACTCCATTAGATCCAGAAATTACACAAGTAAACAAGTTCTAGAATTACTTAAAATAGTTCATTTGAGTTTAGGAAATGCTTTTGCTCTGGCTTACTTGACAAGATAATGGTGTTTACTATAATATTTAGCATGGTTAATTCTTATTGCTCCTCTTCACATAAAATATAGTTTGATACATTCCTAAGGCTGTGATCACAAGGTTGTGAAAATCTTCCTGTAATAAGTGAGCTATGTTTTTTGTTACACTCACAGGCAACCACACAGAAGGGGGAAGATAGCTGTGAGCCGTAAATGTTAGTATCTTCTTTGAAGTGCCACGTAGATAAGCAATAAACAGCCACAACAACTATAAGGGTAGAAGATTGCAGAATCCAAAAAATTCCTCTAAGGTCAAGATTCAGCTCAAATACCACTTCCTCTGTGAAGCTTTCATGACCTTCCTCCCTGACTTATGGCAGCACTTTGACAACAATACTTGATTTCCTTTTCTTTGCACCTCTGTGTATTAGATGTACCTCCACCAAGGTACCAGTAACTGTTTTTGGTACTTCATTGCTTATGTGTCTCTTACCTTTACTATTAAAATGTGCAATCCTTGAGGCAGGGGCTGTCTTAGTCATCTTTGTTTCCCAGCATCTATTACATGCTAAATGTCAATGCATGGTGGATGAATGAATACATTACTTAAACTTAATTTAGAATACACAATTGAATATCACATTTTTTTCACTTCATAACACTCATGATGATTTTCTTATTGCATTAAATACCCTTAGAAATTAATATGTTTTAATGCAGTATATATTCTATTCTATGTATGGTCAGGTATGTGATATTCCTTTAATATTATTTTGGTTGTTTTTTTATTATGGAAAAGAATAATATGCTGTGAATTATATTTTTGTAAGTATTTCTTTGTTGTATATCTCTGAGTTTTTCCTTATTATGTATTCCTATAAATACAGTTCTTTAGTTAAAGGAATGAATATTATTAGGATTCTTGATATAGATTGTCAAATTATTATAGTTTATATACCTACTATTAAGGAATAAGGATGCCTGTTTCACATGACCAAACTGGGCATAAGAGTTTAAAAACCTTTGCTATGATAAATCTCAATTCATTTATTGCAATATTAGTTTTTAAAAGTTATATCTTTTAATTATTATGGGGAAAACTTCCATATTTTTCCATTTTGATGTATATGTTTTGTTCTGCTATAACAGAATACCCTGGACTGGGTACTTTATAAAGAACAGAAATTTGTTTCTGACCTTGCCCTCTATGCCCTGGAGAGCACAGAGCCCTGGCATAAACAGAACAGCTCAGGGGGACAAGGAGGCTTCTATTGAGCCGTGGGTGGGTGGATGCGTGGAGCACCCTGTGGGGTGGTAGGGACAGGGGAACAATGAGCCACATGGAAGACGGGTATGGGGGTGGGTGTTAGTATTGCTCTGACAGTGTTTTGTTTATTGGCTATGATTTATTATATTTTTTTACTACTTCATTTAGAATTTTTGGTCCTAGTTGAGATCTGAGAAAATAGGCTTAAAAAATTGTCTTCATAGGAGACAAATCTTTTTTTATAGGCCAAAAATTGAATTCAGGCTTATCTATTTTAGTTATGCAAAATAATCTTTGATTTAAAACTCATGTCAGGTGATCTTTTACAGAGTGTACAAGACTAAGCTTTACGTGTTATAAATCTTTTACTGAAAAACAAAAAGCATACTGTATTAATTTCAATCATAAATTAATGCTGTTAATCATTTGAGTCACATCTAAAATGGTTTATTCCAAATAAGTTTGGGTTCGTGTGGTATAAAAATTACATTATTTAATGTTATTCTGATTTGGTTTACAGTTATATAAATCTTCAAATGAAAAAGTTGATGAAATCAATAATTTACTTCATATTTTTACTTTCTTTTATTATTTTTTTCTTTCCATATCATCTACACATATAAGAAAGCAGGATTTTACTTAATCAATAATGTAATAAATAATTATGGTCCTTGTTGATACCCAAAATATGTACCATATTTGGGAATACCTTCCTCTCTCAAACACTTATTTCAGGCTATCATGACCAGTAGTGAACTGCCAGTTTGAAATATTGGTGCAAACAAATTCTGATCTTGATCATTTGCACACCAATTCCCTCACAGGTCCTAGTACCAAGTTTGTGTTATGTGATCACAGTGGCATCCACCCACATGTCTGTACCCATTGACCACGTGCAATGGAGAAGGGCTGAGGAACAGACAGATTCCACACATCTTCCTTAGAAAAAATACAAAAGATGTGCCTAGGGCATATTGCTTTTGATAAAACACTTTACAGTAAAAAAGCAGTTAGTGCTGTTAACAGTAGTCCCTCAGGTCCATGTCATGTCAGCATGAAATACTAAAGAAATTTAGAGTGAGAGTGAGAGTAAAAGACAGAAAGAGAGAGAAGGAGACAGAGAGAGAGAGAGAGAGACCAAGAGATTGATTTTAGTCTATGAAAGTAACAATGCTACATTTAGTATTTTGTGCAGGTGGGAAATTATGCTTGATGTCTGAGATTAGCAGTGGAGGGAAGATGTAAAGATCTAAGGGTATCAGATGGGGAATGTAGAAAGCCTGAGACACAAATTAGCAGCAGAGAGGGAAACACTTGGGGCCGGCACCTGCATACTCCTAGCTGCATACTGGGCGCCTCTCCTCCAGCTTTCAGCTAAACACCCAGTCCCCAGGAAACTGTCCTACCTGCTCACCTTTAGCTTCTGAACAATGCTCTGTTTTCTCTGAAATCACCGGTAAGTAGTTGATCATCCAAGAACTCTTGGACATGTAGGAACTATGGGGCAAAACGTTGATCTGTTTTAATAAAGAATCATTTTTCATACAAGGAGCCCTGTCATGCTACTGCCTTTTTATTTCTTTAAAAAAAAAAAAAAAAAAAAAGATTACACACCAACAACCATTTTCAAGCTCTGTGGACTAAAGCTGAAATTCTATCTATAAACCCTAATGTGTTTCTCTTTGCCGTTTCTTTAGGAAGATGAACTGTATAGTCCATGTTCCAAAAGCTCTATATTTTGCACATTGAGCGTTTTAATTCCTGATGACTTTCTTATTAATAAAATGTTAAATTTGGATTTAAAATACATTTTAAAGTCAATTTAGGGAGTTATTTCTATTTAGATACTTTTATTCTTTCTGAAAATAAAGATAGTGTATATGTGGAATTTATTTGTGTAAATTGGTGTTTGAACACAATGAAAAATAAATGTTTTAAAAACATGAGGAGGAGCAGCAGTTCCTGTCCTGTACAGTGCTAGTTAGCACTATGTGGAAGATTTATACGAATTATTCAGCTGATCAAAGGACATTAAATAGATTCTTATTTGCTTACAAAAATTAAATGTGCTTTAGCTAATTACGGAGAAAACCTGAAAAGGTAAATGTTGTAGATCAAAAAGTAGACAGAACTGCTTTTGATTTTTGAATGAAGCTGAAAATAAAAATAAAGAATCAATCATAGAATAGTTTGCCATTTTGTACTTGCAAACATTTGAAATCATTCAGTAAGGCAAATATAATTCTTATTACCCTTTTCTCAAAATAAATTATCCAGTAGTTACAGTCAAAATAAGTGAAATATTGAGACCTGTGTATGTTGTAACTGAGCCATAATTTTAAAATAGTGATATATAAATAATATTGAATGTAAATAGATTACAACAAACCATTTCTGAATAGAAATATTGTGGTTTTTGACATTTCAAAATGTTTCAAATTGCATATGATTGTAAATTTGCCTTAAAGTTGAAATCACTATTTTTTTTACATAAGTTATTAGCTGACATTTCAAAACCTTATAATGAGATATGAATGAATAAAAGTAATGAACAAATCTTTTCATCTGTGCATGATATAAAAAACTATATTCTCTGAAGAATCTTTCAGGAGGTGTTAAAGAATTTCCCTAATTAGAGTATTACTCACAATATCGGGACCATTAAAAGTCTGTGGACATTTTTGGAATTGTAGCCACAAGTAAAATAACAAGTAAATATACTTTTATTTGGTAAAACAAGGTAATATATTATCACATTATGGTATTTCTGTAAATGCTCATAACAATAAATAAAACATAATGTTTCACTTAGTATTTTGATCAGTGTGGGATTAGTCAATGGAATATAGAAAAGAGATGATCCCTATTTCCTTCAAATCCCTTTTGGAATAAGAAGAAATATACATATATTGTTGCAGTGGGAACATGAATGGAGAAGTCTTCAGCAGTAAATAAGAGGAAGAAGTCTGGATGTGTGGGCCAAAGGTTAGGGGACTTGAGGTCAGGAGTAGAAGTTCAAGCAGGTCCTGTGCATGTTGGTGTCCCAGAAATAGTGACTATGAAATAGGCCCTCATTTGATTACAGCCCTCAATGGGGAACCAATAAAACGTTTCAGCTTTTTACCCAATTCCCAGAATTGGGAGAAAATATGAGGGTTTAGAGATGATGAAAAAGGAAACATATCCATTACCAGGATTAATGCTGTTCTTTCTGAAGTCACCAAATGCGTTTAGATCTTCTAAGTATTACTTTTCCACCATCCCACTCAAATGGTCCTAGAACCAAGCGGGGGCTCAGCCTGCAGATGGGGACTGAGAGGCCGCAGGTGTGGGAACTGAATAGTACCAAGCAGCTCATCAAACAAATAATGGGAATGTTTAAAATTCAGTCACAATATTTAAAGCATTAGAGGTGGCATAATCCTGGTTTACATTTCCTTTGAGAAAGAGAAGAATATAATATGTTAATCATTAGCTAGGAATTGAAAGTCACATGATTTTATAAAAATATAATTTATCAGATGTAAACATTGTTTTGGTCAATTTAATCCATGCAGATTGTAACACAATGTATATAGCACTTTGTGTAGCACGTTTAACAAATCACCAAAAACATTTTAAGCAACCAAAAGTTCAGTTATGCTTAAGCTTGAAACTTAGATTTTTTAAAAACATCCGTATATATCAAGAAATGTTTTGTATGTTGTTGTCTATAAAAAAATGAATAATTTTGAAGCTCATCACAAATCTAGCTGAGCATGTATTTTCTGGAAAATAGGAAAGAAATCTACCATCTTTCTCTTAATACTTAGTACTAAGTATTTTAGTCCAAGAACCCAAGAAAGAGAACTCTACTTGTTACATAATACTGTGCGTAAAGATCTCAACTTAGAAGGAAAGAGTTCCCAAGCATATATTTTAAAATCCTCATTTTTTCAATTTGGAATAAAAATGAATGATAATTACAAAGAAATTCTATTTACTAATAGGCTAGTCTTTAAGTGACAAAGCAACAGATGTGTTGTAAATATAATTTAATCTATTTAATATTCATTTAGATTTCTGAAATAGAAAATATAAACCAAAATAATTTTAATAACATCCAATATCTCTAATTGCTTCCTGGACAAGACAATTTAATTATCTTGCAATTACTCAAAACACAAAGTGTCTAAAACTGAATTTGCCATCATTTCAGTCCATCAATAGATGAAATAAACTAAGAGTTTTTAATCTATATTGTACGATGTGTGATGGAACACTGGTTTTTATCCCTGGATACACATCAGATTTACGAAGGAAGTTCTGGAAAGTATTGATACCCAGACTCCACCTCATCTAGAACAATTAGATGGTTTGAGGGGAATAGAACTGGCACTGATATATTTTTAAAAAGCTCAGCAAGTAATTCTAAAGTTTAGCTGTGGTTGAGAAATACTGCGTTGAATTGAAGATTCCACTAAGTACTATTGGTTTATGTTAAGGTGGATTCTTACCTAGCATAGCCATGTAGAAAATAAAGAGCCTCATAGATTCTACTTATCTATCATCATACAAAGTTTATCTGTGCCCAAAGCAAAATATTGATCTTTAAGGAGACATAATCCACTTCACTGTTCTTTTCTCCTTTTCTCCTCTCTCCCAGTCTAATAGATCTAGTTGCTTCCTGATATCTAACTCTCCTTCTATTAATTCTGGAGAGGCTTTTAGCATCATCTATACCGTGAAATGCATTTATGCCCAAATGCTTAACAAAAGATAGACTTTGAAACAGAACTGATGGAACTTCTACTTTTGGGTCTATTATTTGTTATGTTTCATGTGGCTTTGTCTAAATACTTAACTTTTCTAATCCTCCCTTTTCTCAACTATAAAATATTGATGACAATTTCTAATGGAAGTTATAGTGACAATTAAAGATACAATACCCAACCAGCCTGGTCACCCAAATAAAAGAGGCACCTGTAGTAACCCTAAGGCCCATGAATATGCTGGTCTCTTTGTCTAAAAGGGCCTGTCCCCATCCTCTTAACTCCTATTCTTCCTTCAGATTCTTCAGGAGAACATCTATTTCCCTCTCCATATCAAATTATCTTGTTACATATTCCCCTAACTCCATCTATCTCTCCTTTTCTATATTTATCACAGATGTTATGTCATGTATGTTTGATTATTTGACTAGTATCTGTATTCTTTACAAGACTGTAAACTCCCTAATGGGAGAGATGCCATCTTAGTTGCCATCTAGATTTCATCTTAGTTGTTTTTTGAAAAGAGAGCACAGAGTTTGGCACAGTTTAGGACACAGTTATCAGTCGAATGCACGGATGGCTGGATGGGTGAATGAAAGAATGCGTATTATTGGAAATATTTAATAAGCATTTCATAAGTGCTAGGTATTATAAAACAAGTAATTTGACACATATATACACAAAAATTAATTTTTTTTACAGATTGTGGAAAAAATCTGTATATTTTTATACAGATTAGAAAGAGCAGACTAGAATAAATAACTTATTTCCCACCCCACTCTTAACTGAGCCTCTCTCCCTCTACCCTTCCTTTTTATGTATTCTACTTATCTTTAAATCCAAATGAGCTGATTTCCCCACAGGATCCAGAGACCTTTCTTATCGTGTCCCTCTTTGGCTTTCCCACAGTGTAGTGATCACAGGTCAAAATCTCAGGTCCCCAGTTTCAAGGCCCCCAACACACAGGTGGTGTTTCTAAAACTTTTGTCTGCATCAGAAGCATGTAAGGTAATGTTCAAAATGCACATCCCTTTTACCAACTCCAATACATTTTAATTTAATAGTATAGTAGCGAGGCCCAAATTTATGCATTTATATGAAATCCACAAGTGATGATAATGTAGAGGCCATGCCTGCATCACTGTTGGAGGAACTTAAGCCCTAGGAAATCTGATTTAGGAAGAAAACAAATCTTGAATGATTTCTTAGGTATGGAGCAAGGAAATAACACAGTTGAAAAGATTCTTGTATTTGAAAAACAGGAACTGCCTTGAGAAAACAAACTGTCATTCTCCGAGACAAAAAAGTTTTGTGAAGAGTATAGAGGCTGTGTTGTGATTAGAGATTGTTACATCCCACAAAACAGGCAGAAAAGCTGTCAATAGTAAAAGACTTTAAAAATCATACTGACATACTGACTGATATGAGAAATCTTTATTTTGTAAAAATAACACTAATATCATTTATGTGAATTGATTTTGAAGTAGTCCTAATAACTATATGAGAGTATGCATTTATATTCTTAAAGATGTGTTACTTTAATTTTTTAGTACATTTTGCCTAATTAGAATAGTACACCATGTCATAATATCACAGACTTTTAAAATTGTTGCTCTTGAAGTAGTTAGAAGAACATGGTTATAACTTACAGATTTTCTGTCTTTTTTTTTTTTTTTTTGCCACTGTTCTGTATTTTTGTCATTGTTTTTGTTGTTGTTTGACTTCTTTTCCTCCGGTACAAAAGAAAAAATTTAAAGCTAGTCATTTTCCAAATCTACTCAAAATTTACTCATTTTTCCAATTCTTTAGGAAAATCTTTTACAAATTTGAAGTTATGTGTGTTAATCTTTTATATGACAATTTAAAAATTTAACTTTCTCAGTAATGCGGACTCCACTATAGAATTCATGGTATTTTGAGGAGTGATGGAAATTATGAACTCATATGCACCAGGGTTAAAATCCTCTTTCTGACACTTTCTGGAATAGTTACCTTGGGCAAGTTTTTTAAGCTCTCTATGCCTCAGTTTACCCATGTATAATTCACAGATTTTCTGTCAGCAGCATTAGGTGAAATAATGTATAATAATGTATGTGAAGGACTTACTATGGTCCTTGGAAAAGAGTAGGCCTCAGTTAAAAAAAAGGTTACGAAGCAGTATAGACACCTGGTATCACATCCAGCAAAACATAGCTTATTTTTAATTTTTTGGCTTTATTTGGATATAATTAATATGCAAAATGGCACACATTTAATGTGTCTTGATGAGTTTGGACATATACATAGACCCTTGATGCCATCACCACAACTAAGGTACTAAACATACATGTCACCTCCAGAAATTTCCTTGTGTTCTTTTGTTTTGTTTGTAAGAACTCTTAGCACGAGATCTATCCTCTTAACATATGTTCAAGTACACAAAACTGTATCATTAACTATAGGTATTATGTTACACAGTAGACCTCTAAGACTTACTCATTCTGCATATTCTGCATAACTGGAACTTTATACTCATGGAAAAAAAATTCCCCATGTCCCTCTTCCCATCTCTGGGAACAGCCATTCTCTTCTCTGCTTCTACCAGTTTGAGATACTTTGTGTAAGTGGAATCATGCACTGTATGTGCTTCTGAGACTGGCTTATTTCACTTAGCATAATGTCCTATACGTTCATCCATGTTGCTGCATATGCAGAATTTCCTGCTTTTGAAAGGCTGAATAATATTTCGATGTACTTATTTTCCACAATGGAAATGTGGAACAGCAACATAATTTTCCGAATTGCTCTAGAACAAGGAGCTGCTCTTGACTCCTGCAGTCCTTACCTCTAGGCTGGTCTCGTGTGCTCCCCTCCCTTCTTCCCCCGGTGTCTGTACTTCCTCCCTAGATAGACACAGGGGAGCCAATACCTTATACTTCTGTGGTTAAATTAGCCACCTTCAAAGGTTTTTTTATATCTCAACATATGGGCAGGAGAGCTTCATTCTATTCTAATGTTTCTTTAAAACATTTGCACTATAGTAGCAAAATCTATAGTTCTGCTGCTAATTATTAATAACTGTGCACTCTTGAGCTTTGATAATTGTAACAAATAAACTGGAATTTTCTCTATAGTCCAGCTCTTAAAATCTCTAATTCTACAATGTTTTCTCATAGGACAAAAAATCTTCCTGTATTATACAAATTGGATCTAGTTTTGTGTATGATAATTAATTGAAAAGCAAATCGTGTCAATATGATATGTGTAGGAACTTTTAGTATGAGAGATAAACCCCCAAATGATATTTGTTTCTTTTCCTGTCAATAAACAATACAATTGAATGTTTTCGGAAGACAACTAGGAATATGGTCTAATGTATGAGTGCATTTATACTGCAGGTATACTTTTTTAGTTAAAAAAATTGATGAAACCTCGTAGAATATAAAGTCTTTATTTTCTAATTAAATACATTATTGGTTTTTCTTGTTATGCAGAATGTAATAGCTTTATTAAGTGAGCACTAGTATTTTCCCGATACAGTTATAAAGTAATGATATTTGGAGCATGATGTAATCTAAAATTAATATAAATAAAAAATATATCATAGTAAGTCATTACAAATAAAAAGGACATCAGTGCTGTAGAATTTTCTCCACTGGAAATTAAAGAGCTTATTTGTTCAAATCCATATGCTTATTCTAACCATTCTTGCAGCTAAAACAAAATGATTCTTTTTTTGTGATGTTGATCATAAAAGCTGTTCAACTAGACTCTCAACTTTAAACCAAAAAATGTATATACTAAATAGAGAAATAGGCAGGAAAGATGCTTTTTAAAATTATTTGCTAAAACGTTTAATACTTAACCTTCATAGAGTATTATTTTCCCAAATATATGGATGTAATTGTTAATATATGTGCATGGTGTTATTCTTGATTTGCCAAAATGAATGAACTAATTTAAAGAAGATCATCTGATTTATCAGTTATGTACTGAAATTACAGATTAATAACGTAATAATAGGTTCATATATGTCAATTCCATCCTTGTGTGTATTTTTAAAAAGTGAAAATATTGCTCAAATCACCTAAATAATGGGGACACAAGTGTGCTTGAATATTCATCAAAAACACATAATTTGTACATACTTTTGTAATGCTTGTTTTATTTCTATAAAAAGTAAGAAATAAATAAATGAAAGATAAATCTATGATAGTAGGAAGAAGATGGTGCTAATCATCATGCTCTTTTCTGTCCATCTTAATAAAACAAAGATGGTTGGGTGAACTCCATATACGTTTGTTTTCCTAACCGTACGTTAGTTCTGATCAATGCCTCTGCCCTGTCTTGAACTTCTTCTGCCTTCACATTATGCGCAATGTCTATGGTTCAGACTTTTTAGTGTAAGATGGAGGTTTAGATGGCTGAGTTAAATTTTCTCAAATAAATTATTTAAAAATTATTAGTTTCGTAGGAAATATTCTATATTAAATACAACTAGAGGGCTCTATATTAAGTTAAAATCTGAATCAGTTAAAATAGTTATTTTCCAGGACCATGTAGAGGCTGAGAATGATGTTCAGTTTTTATCTATAAAGTAATTTAGCATTTTAATTAGTGTGAAATTCCACAGGCATCTACTATTAGAAAATTAAAATTGAGAAAGCAAAATGAATATGTAGAAATTAGGTTGCCACACAAAATATCATGTGATTTAAAAATTAATATCAGTATTATGAAATATGAATCAGATAATTTAAAAGCAGTATTTTGCATTTTCATTAGAGAAAAAAGGTAAGAAAGTAAACAAAAGACATTTATGGGGTGTGTATATATATTTAGATATATATGTATACACGTATATATATATATTTAACTAGTCAATGAGTTATTTTGATTGGCATATTTCTAGTTAAGATAATTCTCAGATTGGGAAGTCTAACTATAGTTTACCCAAAATAATATTATCTATTAATTGACTTCATTTAGAGATTTTTTTCAGACTTACAAATCAAATCAGAAGTCAAAAAATATTATCTGCCACCCATTAAAATTGTTATTTACATTTAAATACTACCTCGAGTGAAATTCAGCAGTGTTATTCTAGTATACATTTTAAACCATATTACAGATGCTATGACTATATGCCTACAAAACCTAACAGAGTATAGCAAAATATTAACATTAATGGGAAAATTTGCTAAGTGGCTGAATGCAAGATGAAATTAATAGTTAATTACACAAATTAATAGCTGTATTTATTTTTGAAGTAACTAAGCAACATAGAAAACAAGACCTGCCTTTCCCATTAGCTACAAAAAAAACCCCAATAATGACAAACACATAAAATATATAATGATAATTTAACAAGAAAAAAAACAGGACCTACATGAAGAAAATTATTATATTTTGTTGAAAAACATAAAGCAAATTATGCATAAAGTACATAGCAAAATATGCCACATTCTAGATGGAAATTTTGATATTATAAAAATGGAAATTCCTTCCCAATGAATATGAAAGTATTATGCAATTGTAATCATAGTACTGATGGATTTCTGCAGACAGCTTTACAAAATTATTTTGAAGTTCACATGGAGGAATAAATGCAGGAGAAACCAACATACTTTTTTAAAGAAAAGTGGAAGGATGGATATTTCTTACTAAATATTAAAATTTAATGACATTATTTCAGTCCCAACGGTAATTTTGGCACAGTAATAGGAATACAGAAATATATATCAGTAGAAAGACTGAGTCTAGAATTGTATACAAACGTATATTGAAATAATACACATATGAAACTCGTTTGTTTTAAAGCCTATAATACATTTAGATAACCATTAAGGTTAATCAATGCTTGCCAAGTGTCTATGCCATTAAACCTTTGTAGGTATCATTACTGTTTAATAAAATCATTACAACCGGTTTAATTTCAAAGAAGTACCAAAAATACATGTTTTAGCACAGTTCTAGGAAAGAGTTTAAGCATAATTAGAAGCATTACAATTCATAGTGATCACTTTTTAAAAAAGCGGTTGATGGGTTGACCTTATATAAAATTTTGAAGTTGGTGAATTTTGCTTAATAGTTTGCTGACTCCTCGTTGGGATCTTCCTTGATCTCATATTTTCACTCCTTTCACTTCCCAAATATCGTATTTTCCAAGGCCTCTTACTCCAGCAGTTCGTTGCTCATTCATGTATTGTTTCCATATTTTTTGGTCTTCATCCCTGTCAGGAAGCAGAAGAGAAGAGGAACAGAGAACACTCCAACATATGTATATTTATTTGTAAATTATACTCAAGTTATCCTGTAATACGATATATATTTGAATTATAAGTATCTTTATTTCAATCATGTCTTACAAAACATATATACCTATGGAATAATAAAATATATCATAATGAATGGAGCCTATAAATTGTGCTAGATTCTAATGTTTGTTTTCATCAGGCCATTCCCAGAAAAATAATTGAAGGCCATCTGTTATTTGTAAAACATCAATTTAATTGTGTGATTTCCTCTGTATAGGATAGCATCATTTTCTGACAAATCATAAATGGCTTGCTAATGCTATTGGGGCTAGAGCTCAAGCTTATTAGAATATTACTTCGACTCTTTAGGTTTTAATTTTTTTCTCTCTCTAAAAAGACAAGAATTACGTGTATGCATGTTTGTGTGTATGTGTACATTCAAATATATTTTTAAAATGTAAAGTGTAATTAATTTTCTTCAGAATACTGTAGTTCTTTAAAATGAAAAGATATCTCCCTAATGATTTACAAAAACCACAGTTAGACATTGCTGTGGTTAAAAGCAAACAAGCAAACAAAAAGCTCTGCAACATTCTGTTAAAATATAATCTATTTATAAACAACTCACCACTAAATCTAACTTCTAGATATAACAGTGTTCAACTTATGTTATGCATGTTTGATATTGTACCAGAGGACAAATAGCTCCAAAAGCCACTGATAGTATTTAAAGCATATAATTTATTTCATTTTCTCGATACTTAGAAAAATGGAATCCCATTTCTATTTCATTTGTGTGTGTTATTGGCCCTAAATATAGCTCAGTTGAAAAGAGTAAACTTCTGGTGCACAGAGCTCTGACATAAAGCATTTGCTTCTATTTTGAAGAAGGCAAAGATGGCACATGTGTTTTTCTATGATAGAGTGGATGGAAGGGCCACCGAAAAATGTCTCACTGGCAAAGAGTCTTATTTTTCAACTGACTTTATGAAGATGAGCCCCTCGTTATTGATTCTTAGGTCTTAGGCGATGATATTAAAGCTTACTAGAAAATTAAGCAAGTTTAAATACTGGTACAGACCCCTCAGCAATGCTGCTTTCTGCTTCACGCTGTGGATTAGTACGAGATTGACCTGAATTAAATCCTTATATCATGTTGCCTGATACAAAAGAGGCAGGGAGGAGAGAGGAGGTGACTGTGTAGAAGGGGAGAGATTTTCACTTTCCTTTATATCTGGTATGAAAGACATCACTAGTAATTATTAATTCCTGAGCAGAACTTTGATATGGATATGATTCTAGGCCAAGAGGATGATATTCAATTTGACATAATAAGAAATTCTCAATTAAATTATGGAGGGAAACACTTTCAAGCTACTGGATAAGCTCTGACTAGTGACTCTAATTTTTCAGGTTCTGAGTAAAATTGTTTTTGTGCAACCCTATAGTTTATTCTTTATTTTTACATTGAAGACAAAAAGAGTAGGAAGAGGGATACCCAAGTATCTTAACCTCAGAGATTTCTTTATCTTCTGCCTTCTATGTTTACTGATTTCAATGGAAATCAAATATGTTAGCAAATAATTAAGTAATTAAAAATAGAACTAAAGAAAATTCCTATTCATTTGAAAATTCCTGTTTTTTCCAATTCTTTTCTTCTTTTCCTCGTTATTTAAAATTAATTTTTGAAAATGGAATCTAAAATCCATTCTGTTCTCTCTACAGTTTCCAGAATATTTGATCGTTTTATATTGGATAATCTGATCACCCGATTGAAAATACATTTGCACATTTTGTTCCTTTTGATTTCTGTTCTTTACTTGTCCTTCCTTAAAAATTTGAAAAAGAAAAGCTTATCTAGGTAGTTGGTCAGCAAATACCCATATTAAAAGTCCAAGGCACTGTTGTTAATGTTAAGCATGCGTCTTTTCATTTTGTTTTATTCAGTTAATTTTTCAAATAGTTGCAATTTGATGTATGTAAATATTGTGTTTGATTTTTTTTCTACTTGGAAAGTATAGTGTAGCATTTCCACATGATTTTTTTAATTTTTAAATTTTATTTTATTTTTAATTATTATGGGAACATAATAGTTGTATATCACTATAGGGTACACGTTTTGATGCAGGCCTATAGTGTGAATTAATCAAATCAGGATAATTAGGGTATACACCGCCTCAGGTATTTATCTTTTCTTTGTGTTAGGAACATTCCAATTGCACTCTTTTAGTTATTTTAAAGTATATCCTAACTTATTGTTGATTATAGTCACTTTGTTGTGTTATTGAATATTGCTTACTCTATCTAATTATATTTTTGTACCCATTAACCATCCCCAATTTATACCCCTCTCCCTGCTAAACTTCACAGTCTCTAGTAACCATCATTCTACACTTCGTGTCCATGAGATCAATTGTTTTTAATATTTAGGTCTTACATATGAGTGAGAACATGTGAGATTTGTCTTTCTGTGCTTGGCTTATTTCACTTAACATACTGTTCTTTGGTTCCCTCCGTGTTGTTGCAAATGACAGGATTTCATTCTTTTTTTATGGCTGTAATATATCCCATCGTGTATATGCACCACAATTTCATTATCCATGCATCCATTGGACACTTAGGTTGATTCCAAATCTCTGAACAGTGCTTGAATAAACATGAGAGTGCAAATATACTTTTGATATAATGAATTGCTCTCCTTTGGAAGTATACCCAGCAGTGGGATTGCTAGGCCACTTGGTAGTTCTATTGTTAGTTTTTTGAAAACCTCCATGCTGTTCTACATAGTGGCTGTACTAATTTACATTCCTACCAACAGTATACGAGGTTTCCTCTTTCTCCACATCCTTGCCAGCATTCGTTATTGCCTGTCTTTTGGATAAAAGCCATTTAAACTTGGTTGAGATGATGTCTCATTGTAGTTTTGATATTGCATTTTTCTGAGGGCTAACAATGTTGAACATTTTTTTTCATATACCTGTTAGCCATTTGTATGTGTTCTTTTGAAAAAATTGTCTGTTCAGATCCTTCGCCCAATTTTTAATCAGATTATCATTTGATTTTTTTCCAATTGAGTTGTTGAAGCTCCTTATATATTCTATTCATTAATCCCTTGACAGGTGGGTAGTTTGTAAATATTTTCTCCCATGCTATGCGTTGTCTCTTCACTTTGTTGATTGTTTCCTTTGCTGTGCAGAAGATTTTTAGCTTTATGTGATCCCATTTGTCCAATTTTGCTTTGGTTGGCTGTGCTTTGGAGGTATTACTCAAGAAGTCCTTGTTCAGACCAATGTCCTGAAGCATTTCCCCAATGTTCTCTTTTACTAGTTTCTTAGTTTCAGGTCTTAGATTTAAATCTTTAATCCATTGTGATTTGATTTTTGCATATGGCAAGAGATAAGGGTCTAGTTTCATTCTTCTGCATATGGATATCCAGTTTTCTCAGCATCATTTAAAGAGACTGTCCTTTCCCCACTGCATGTTCTTGGCAATTTTGTGGAAGATAAGTTCACTATAGATGTGTGGATTTATTCCTGGGTTCTCTATTCTGTGTGTCTATTCTGTATTCTGATCTGTGTGTCTGTTGTTATGCCAGTACCATGCTGATTTTGTTACTACAGCTCTGTAGCATAATTTGAAGTCAGGTAATGCGATTCCTTCAGTTTTGTTCTTTTTGCCCAGAATGACTTTGGCTATTCTGGGTCTTTTGTGATTCCACATAAATTTTAGGATTATTTTTTCCATTTCTGTGAAGAATGTCATAGGTATTTTGGTGGGGATTATATTGAATCTATAGATTACTTTGGGTAGTATGCATATTTTAACACTATTTATTCTTCCAATTCATGAGCAGGGAATAGCTTTCCATTTTTTTGTGTCCTCCTCAATTTCTTTCATCAATGTTTTTTAGTTTTCATTATAGAGATCTTTTGCTTCTTTGGTTAAGTTTATTCCTAGACATTTTATTTGTAGATATTGTAGATGGGATTACTTTCTTGGTTTCTTTTTCAGATTGTTTGCTTTTGACATATAGAGATGCTACTGATTTTTGTATGTTAATTTTGTATCCTACCATTTTACTGTATTTATTTATCAGTTCTAACAGTTTTTTTTTCCGAGTCTTTAGTTTTCTCTTGACATAAGACCATATTGTCTGCTAATAAGGATAATTTGACTTGTTCCATTACAATTTGGATACTCTTTCTGTCTTTTGTCTGATTGCTCTGGCTAGAACTTCCAGTACTGTATTGAATAAGAGTGGTGAAAGTGGGCATCTTTGTCTTGTTTCAGATCTTAGAGGAAATACTCTCAGTTGTTCCCCATGCAGTATGATACTCTGAGTCTGTCATGTATGGCTTTTATCATATTGAGGTAAGAGCCTTCTATACCTAGTTTTTTGAGATTTTTATTATGAAGGAATATTGAATTTTATTAAATGGTTTTTCAGCATCAATTGAAATGATCACATGACTTTTGTCCTTCCTTCTGTTGATATGATGTATCACCTGACTGATTTATGTATGTTGAGCCATCCTTCATCCCTGGGATGAATCCCACTTGCTCATAATACATAATCTTTTTAATGTGTTGTGGAATTCAGTTCACTAGTATTTTGTTGAGTATATTTGTGTGTATGTTCATTGAGATATTGGCCTATAGTTTTCTTTTTTGCTTGTGTCTTGGTCTCATTTTGGTATCAGCATGATACAGGCTTCATAGAATGGATTTGGGAGTAGTATTTCCTCCTCCATGATTTTTTGGAATCATTTAAATAGGATTGGTATTAGTTCTTTGAGTGCTTGGAAGAATTCAAATGCGATACCCTCAGGTCCTGGGATTTTCTTTGATGGGGGACTTTTTATTACTGTTTCTATCTTGTTACTTCTTATTGGTTTATTCAGGTTTTGGATTTATTCTTTGTTCAATCTTGGTAGGTTGTGTTGTATGTGTCTAGGAATTTATCCAGTTCTTCTAAGTTGTCCAATTTATTGGCATATAGTTGCTCATAGTAGACTCTAATTATCCTTTGGATTTCTGCAATATCATTTGTAATGTCTCCTTTTTCATCTCTGATTATATATATTTGAAACTTCTCTCTTTTTTTTCTTAGTCTGGCTATTGGTGTGTCAATTTTATATTTTCAAAAGCCAACTTTTTGCTTGGCTGATCTTTTGTATTTTTTTGGTTCAATTTCATTTATTTCTGCTCTAATCTTATTGTATCTTTTCTTCTACTAAGTTTGGGCTTGGTTTGCTCTTGTTTTCCTAGTTCTTTGAGATGCATAGTTAGGTTGTTTATTTGAAACTCTTGTCCTTTTTTGATGTAGGTACTTATTGCTATAAAATTCTCTCTTGTTACTGCTTTTGCTATATCCCACAGGTTTTGATATGTTTTGTTTTCATTTTCATTGTTTCAAAACACTTTTTAATTTCCTTCTTAATCTCTTCCTTGATTCACTGGTAATTCAGGAGCATATTGTTTAATTTCCAGATGTTTGTATATTTTCCAATGTTCCTCTTGTTATTGATTTCTAGTTTTATTCCATTGTGTTCAGTGAAAATACTTGGTATAATTTCAATTTTTAAAAATTTTTTAAGACTCGTTTTGTCTCCTAACATATGGTCTATCCTTGACAGTGATCCATGAGGTAAGGAGAAGAATGTATATTCCACTACTGTTGGATAAAACATTCTGTAAATATCTGTTTGGTTCATTTGGTCTGTAGTTCAGACTAAGTCCAATGTTTCTTTGTTGAAGTTTTGTCCCGATGATCTGTCCAATGCTGGAAGTGGAGTGTTGAGGTCTCTAACTATTATTGTATTGGGGTCTATCTCTCTCTTTAGCTCTAATAATATTTTCTTGTATATCTTGGTGCTCCAGTGTTGAGTGCATATATAATTAGAATTGTTATGTCTTCTTGCTGAAGAGACCATTTGTCATTATATAATGACCTTCTTCATCTTTTTTTTATAATTTTTATCTTAAAATCTATTTTATCTGATAGATGTATAGTTAATCCTATTCTTTTTTGGTTTCTAGTTATATGGAATGTGTTTTTCCACCCTTTATTTTCAGTCTATTTGTGTCAGCTGATGTGAGTTTCTTGCAGACAACCTATAGTTGGCTCTTGTTTTTTTAATCCATTCAACCACCATACGTCTTTTGATTGGAGAGTTTAGTCTATTCACGTTCGATGTTATTATTGATAAGTAAGGACTTACTTCTACTATGTTGTTATTTGATTTCTGGTTGTTTTGTTGTCCTTTCTTTCTCTCTTCCTTCCTGTCTTCCTTTGTTAAAATTGATTTTCTCTGGTAATGTGCTTTAATTTCTTGCTTTTTACTATTTGTATATCTATTGTAGGTTTTTTGATTTGAGGTTACCATGAGGCTTGCAAAAAAACATTTTATCACCAATTTTTTTTAAACAAAATAAAAACAAACAAGGAAATAAACAAAGAGAAATCTAACATAAATTCTACCTTTTACCTCTATCCTTCCCCACTTTTTAACTATTTCTTGTTTCCTTCTGCATGGAAACTATCTGTAATATTTATACTATCTTTCTCTCTCAAAAAGTTGTGTAATTAATTTTGATATGTTTGTCTTTTAGTATTCCTACTCAAGATATAATTGGTTTATACACCACAAAATTACAGCAATAAAATAATTTCTATTTGTGTCTTTATTGTTACTAGTGAGTTGTATACCATCAGATGATTTCTTATTGTTCATTAACATCCTTTTCTTTCAGATCGAAGAATTCCTTTTAGCATTTCTTGTAGGACATGTCTGGTGTTGATGAAATCCCTCAGCTTTTGTTTATCTGGGAAAGTTTTTATTTATCCTTCATGTTTGAAGCATATTTTTCAGAATATAATATTCTAGTGTTAAGCTTTTTTTCCTCTAGCACTTTCAATATACCATGCCACTCTTTCCTGGCCTGTAGGGTTTCCACTGAGAAGTCTGCTGCCAGAATTATTGGGGCTCCTTTTTGTGCTATTTTTTGTTTTTTCTTTTTTCTTGCTTTCCTTAGCAGTAAAGATTTTGTTTACTTTTGGCTGCCTATTCATTTTTTCTCTCTAAGAGCTTCCAAAACCCTTTATTGGAATTGTAGTTTTTTTTTTTATTTGATTCAGTTGGGAGGTATTATGCTCACTGCATAGGCTGATCATGACTAGGCTATTCAAATGTGCTACTCCAGGAATTTGTATTTGAGTAGATTGCACTGTGTAGTGGAGCTCTGATTAGATTCTTCCCCTCATAAGACTTGCTGCAAGATATATTGGGGGAGAGCAAAGTGGGTAATAAACTCGAAAAGATAGAGCTTGAAGTTAGGAGTCAGATTATTAAGGACTCATGTACCATGAAATGTAGTTTGCAATGGGTACCCATCAAGGACTTTTCAGCAGGAAAATGACATTCAGATTAATGTATTAGGCAGGAAAATCTCTCTGCTGACTGTGAAATATCTCTGTTGTAAAGTTGAAAAGCTTTTCCATTATCAGCAGAATAGTCGGTTATGACTCAGAGTAGTCTGAGGCAGTAAGGGTAAGAAACTTCAGTAAAGTGATAATGATGGAGAGGTGACAGAGTGATGTTTAGAGAGCAAAGACAATGAGAAGCAAGATGGAGAGAGTGAAATGGTGGGAGAGAAAGAGAGAGTTCCAAGGGCTGTAATCCGGATGACTACATTTATGGCATGAAATAGAGAGATGAATGGCTTTAGTAAGAAATAATGTTTCACGTTTTAGGTATACTGAGTTGAAGGTGTTTGTGGGGCATCTTGGTGAAATTATGGAATGGATAGATCACCAGTAATCAAGAATAAAATTAGGAAAAAGCCACTGGCACCAACACCAAGAACTGCCCCAAAGTAGGGAGTAGGCAAGGAAGAGGAGCAGCAGGAAGGAACAGGATCATGAATTCAGAGAAAGGAAACGGTGCAATGCACTATAACTTTACACATTCTGCTCATATCGTGCAGTCCCTTTGTGGTTTTAGAATGTAAAAACTATTTTTCATTTGCTTACATGAAAGAAGAAATAGCCATTAGAATCACAATTTAAAATTTAAAGAATTAGACTATATAGCTTATCCCCTCTTTTTGTCTAAGTCAGTTCTTAAAAGGAAGATCACAGTAAATACCAAGGCTGCTACAGTTTCCTAAGGAGTTTTCTCTGGGAAACTTTTGTTCTAACAGCAAATAAAGCCTCACTATGTGATAGACTTTACAGAAAGCCCTCAACTATGGTAATCAACTGAACTTTGGAAAACTACAACTTTCCTCCGACCCTTGTCAAAGGGTAAACATATCTGATCTTTCTGCTTGTGCTCCAGAAAATTCCCAGAAAAAGAAGATAATGGAGTGGGGAGAATAACATGTTTATCAGTATGAGAGGGAAGCAGTCCAACAAAATTTCCATAACTATCTATAATAGGAGATAACAAATGCCAATTGCCGAGAAAATTGGATGGAGGGCTCTTGATAATAACCAGAGAAGGCTATGCAAAGTGAGCTGCTGAATCATGCAGTCTTCAAGATTTTAGACTGTAATCTCAAACTTCATGTAGGTATTGCCTATTCCTTGCCTTAGCGTGCCAATTAAGTACATACTATTAAAGTTCTCAAATTACTTCTCCACAGAAATAAAAGTTTTAAAGATGTGTTTCTTTCACACTCACTCTTGTAAAGTTATAATAGATAAGAAAAGTATATTATATAAGACTTGACTTCCAACTTTTTTCACTATGTTTTTTATTCTTCACAATATTACAAACATGATTGCAGATTACAGTAGAATATAGAGGGATCTCTACAATGGATTTTGTTCTTTAAAAACTAATGAAGGCAGTAAGAGGTGTGTGTAGTCAACTAAGTGAAAAAATGTTATTTTAAATTTTATTTTTTATAACAATTAGAGAATTAAAAAAAAAATTCACCTACTGCCTTACTATCTTGTCAGAATGACTATTGTCTGCCAGTCTTTATATGTATTTTATTTTTATAAACTTGCAATAATATTTGTGTGTGGGATTTATACATATGTACATACATATGTACATATATTCAATCATAAATTTCTAAAATAAAAAATCATTTTGTAGAAACTTTTCTAGACTGCTAAATAACGCTTACATTTACCAGTATTGATCAAGTTAGTATTCTTCAGCAAAAAATTTTACAATTTTAAGGAACATTTTTAAGTAGAAAAACATCTCATCTTTTTAATGTAGTTATAATTTCCTCATATAGAAATGGTCTTTTTATTTCTTTTTAGGAAGATCTTATTTTATACACATTAATCCTTCCTGTCATGCTAAAACATTTAATTAACCAACATGCAAAAATTTAAAGAGCCTGAATATGAAACCATTCTATTGCAAAGTAAAGAACTGGCTGCTCTTTTCTGGAGTTACACCAAATCTCTCTACTATTGCTCATATTATTCCTTTTGTATGAATGTTACAAATCAGAGAATATCTGATTTACAGCTCAGTTCCTTTAAATGGAGCATGTATTTATTTTATTTTCTCTACCTTGTTGGTTATGTAACTACCTCATTTGAGCATGCCCTATTGTGTTTTATTTATTTTTATTTTCTGAACAGTGTAGCAGTAGTTGAGCTGCTTAATTTGATTTTCAATCTAAAATGATTTGGTTGTCTTCATTATAAAGCACTCAGCACTTTTAGCTTCAATAATGTATACTTTCTTTTATTTTGACTCTGATTTAGAAATCAATAAGTACTTAATTTGATCTTCTTTTAATCGCAAAATGTGGGTGTCTTTACTTCACCTATAACCTTTTATTTCAATAGACATTGTGTGTCTCCTTACTTCCTTTCATTTTATCTCTGCAAAATTTAATTTTCAAATAAATATTGAAAGAAATATATCAATGCAAGGCAAAGACTTTTCTGTTAATATTTTATAGCACTTTGGTACTTGATTTCAATAAGCACACGAAATTATTTTCTCCATTAAATTTGGAGACATAGAAGTCCATATCACATAAATCCTGCCCACAAGGACCTTATAGGATACTTAGAAAGAAATGAAACCAAATTAGTAATTATACATTGAGTGCCAAAAGAAAAGTACATATAAATGGCAACTTAAAGGCTCATCAGGAGAGTCTCTAAAACACATGTATTTTTTTGAGTAAAAGACAGTGAAGTTGTTCAATGGATATAAAGTTTCAATTATGCAAGATGAATAAGTTCTAGAGTTTTGCTGTACAACATTGTGTCTACAGTTTACAATACGGTATTGTGTACTTAAAAATTTGTTGAGATGAGGTACATCTCGTGTTGAGCGTTCTTGATGCTCAACCTCACTTATAGTTAAATGAGTGTACTTCTAAAAAAACAAAAAGACAACAGTTTTCATACTTGGAAAAGAGGACAAGGGTGTGTCATTTTCTGCAGCTTGGTTGGCTGCAGTGACTGGCTAGTCTTCCCTCTTCCACTCTTGCCCTCTGCAGAGCAGTCATAGTGATCATACCATGCCCATTCTTAAAATACTCCACAGGCTTCCCTTTTCCCTTGGAATGAAAACATAACCTCTCACAGCGACCCGCAATGTCCTACACAATCGGTTGATTGGCCCATCTTCCTGATCTGATTTCTTTACTCTCTTTTCTTTGCTCAGCAAAATCCCAGGCACTGGCTGAGCCTTTGTGGTGTTCAATGACACTACTTAGGGCCATTGCACGGCCCTATGCTTGGAAGGCCATGCCTTTGGATCTCTGGGAGACTGAGCATGTTTGGTAATTTCAGTCAGTGCTCCAATGTTACCTATTCAGAGGCCTTCCCTGACCATCCAGTCTATAATAATTGCCTCCTTACCCAGGATTACTATCAATCACTTTACTCAATTTGGAATTTCCCATAGCGTTTGTTACTGTTTCATACTTATTTATTTATATAACTGCTTGTTTCTCCTGAGTTCCCTCACTAGAATATAATAATAATAACAGCTACATTTATTGACTATTATTTATGGGTAGGTGAGACTTGAGTAAATACAGGCTGACTCCAGAGCCTCTGAGTATCCACAACACCACACTACACTCCAAAAAGTCTCTGCACTGAATGTCTTTTCTGATGTATAGGGAAGATGTTTCACTGTCTGCACTCAAATAATTGTTAAAATTTTAAAATATATTCTAGGCCCTGAATAGCAAGTATAGGAATAAAGACATTTGTGTAGCAGCTAAAGGAGAGACATTTTCCTGGCAGTGAATAATACCAAGAAGCTCTCAGAAAACAAAACGCCTGGATGGGCAGATGTGAAGGGAATATTGAATACCTTAGAAATGTAAATCTGGGAAGATAAATTTGGGCCAGATTACAGAGGAACATATGCCAGATAAGATTAGGGAGTAGGAAAACAGTCAAAGTATGTGAGTGGGAGAGTAACAATTTCAAATTTGTGCTTTAAGAATAATGTAGCAGAAGCATAAAGAAAGAACTGTGGAAGGAAGATACTAAAAATAGCTGCATCACTACTGCAGTAATACAGGCAAGAGATATTAATGACATGAATATGGCGGGTTGATAGCAAAAGTTGGGAAGGATTAGATGGATTCAAAGATTGAGTGGCTACTTGTAGGATGGTGGTGTCATTAAGAGGGAGAAGAAAAACAAAAAAAAGACACCAACTTTGGAAGGAAGATGGTGAGTTTGGTTTTTGATATAGGGACTTGGCAGTGATTGTAGGACACTCAGCGGGCGTTGGAAATCTGGAACTGGTGCTTGAGAGTGGTCAAGTTTGGAGAAATGGGTGAGCCATTTTTAGGGTAGTGAGAATGTGAGTTAAGAGTTTGTTTAGTTTTGTAAGCAACTGTCAAACTGTCTTCCAAAGTGGCTGTGCAAGTTTGCATTCCCACCAGCAACGAAGGAGAGTTCTCTTTGTCCTACATCCTCAGCAGCCTTTGGTGTAGTCAATGTTTTGGATTTTAGTCATTCCGATAGGTGTGCGGTGGTGTCTCATTGTTGTTCTAATTTACAATTCCCTAATGACATAGGATGTTGAGTATCTTTTCATATGCTTATTTGCCATCTGTATATCTTCTTAGGTGAAGTGGCTGTTTAGGTCTTTTGCCCATTTTAAAATTGGGTTATTTGTTTTCTTATTGTTGAGTTTTAAGAGTTCTTTGTATATTCTGGATGACAGCCCTTTATCAGTTATGTCTTTTCAAAATATTTTCTCCCCATCTGTACCTTGTATTCTCATTTTCTTGGCAGTGTCTTTCACAGAGAAGTAGATTTTAATTTTAATGAAGTTTAGTTTATTAATTATTTCTTTCATGAATTGTGCCTTTGGTGTTGTATCTAAAAAGTTATTTCCATATTCAAAGTCATTTAAACTTTCTCCTACATTATTTTCTAGGAGCTGTATAGTTTTGCATTTTACACTTAGGTCTATGATCCATTTTAAGTCAATTTTTGTAAAGAGCATAAGATCTGTGTCTGTATTTGTTATTTTCTATGTGAATGTTCAGTTGTTCCAGCACCATTTGTTGAAATACTACTGTCTTTTCTCCATTGTATTGCTCACTTCAATTTTAAAAGCAGTCATTAAATAACTCCAAAAGAGTGTTGCTCTCAGGAAGTATGGGTCAGTCCAATGTTCTCTTATCTTTTTATTTTTTGATGAACCCAGAAATCCAAAAAGCCAATATTTTGTAGTACCAATATGTTGGTAACTAATTTAAAATTTGTAAGAATCCCTATTCACTAAATAGTGCTGGGAAAATTGGATAGCCACATGTAGAAGACTGAAACAGGATCACAAAAATCAACTCACAATGGATAACAGACTTAAACCTAAGGCATGAAACCCTAGAAATTCTAGAAGAAAATGTTGGAAAAACTCTTATAGACATCAACCTAGGCAAAGAATCTATGAAGAAGACCCCAAAAGCAATTATAGCAACAACAAAAATAAATAAATGGGATCTGATCAAATTAAAAACTTCTGCACAGCCAACAAACAATCATAGAGTGAATCAACAACTCAAAGAATGGCAAAAAATATTTGCATGCTATACATCCAATAAAGAGCTGATAACTAGAATCTATAAAGAACTAAGACAAGTCAACAAGATAAAATCAAGCAACCCCATTAAAAAGTGGGGAAAGGACATGAACAGAAACTTTTCAAAAGAAGATAGACTAATGGCCAAGAAACATATGAAAAAACACTCAACGTCTCTAACCATCAGGGAAATGCAAATCAAAACCACAATGGGATATCATTTAACTCCAGTGAGAATGGTTTTTACCAAAAAGTTCCGAAACAACAAATATTGGTGTGGATGTGGAGAGGTAGGAACACTCATACACCACTGGTGGGACTGCAAACTAGTACGACCTCTATGGAAAGTAGAATGGAGATACCTTAAAGAACTAAAAGTAGAACTACCATTTAATCCAGCAATCCCACTGCTGGATATTTACCCAAAGGAAAAAAAGACATTCTATAATAAAGACATCTGCACTCAAATGTGTATAGCAGGACAATTCTCAATTGCAAAGATGTCAAAAAAACCCAAGAGCCCATCAAGACATGAGTGGATTAATAAAATGTGGTATATGTATACCATGGGGTACTACTGAACCATAAAAAAAATGGTGAACTAATACCTCTTGCATTATCCTGGATGGAGCTGGAGCCCATTCTTCTAAGTGAAGTATCACAAGAATGAAAAAACAAACACCGCATGTACTCACCATTAAATTGGTACTAATTGATCAATACTTATGTGCACATATGAAAGTAACATTCATTGGGGATAGGGCAGGTGGGAGCAGGGAGAGGGTGTGGGTAAATTCACACCTAATGGGTGCAGTGCATGTAATCTAAGGGATGGGCTTTGACTCAGGCAGTGCAAAGGCAATTTATGTGACCAAAGCATCTATACCCCCATAATATTATGAAATAAAAATATATATACACATTAAAAATGAAATAAAATAAAATTTGTATAAACTCTTTAGAGCCAAGTATAGTACCTGTTGGTACGAAAATGCCTGAGGACCACTAGTTAGTGACCACTGCTTTGTGTGAATGGTTGGTGAAAAAATAGGGATAGCAAGCATATATAGTTTATTTAAAGTTTTGATTTTTGTCATTTGGGTGTAGGGGGAGAAAGAGATCAAAGAAAGGTATTCCCTAACATCATAATGGTTTGCAAGTAACAAAAAACATAGTGCAATAGCTTTTTATTTGCTTGTTTTTAAATGGTGGTTTATTCCATTAACCAGACGTCTAAAGTGAGGCATCTGGAGAGTTCTGTGGTTACAAAATATATCAAAGTCCCAAGTGGTTTCTGCTTTTCTACTTCACCTTTTATAGCATTAGACCTTTTTTTTTTTTTTTTTTTTTGAGCCATAACTTATGGTTGCAAGACAGCTGCTGCACCACTAGTCTTAACCACATTCCAGGCAGAAAAAGTGGAGGAGGAAGAGGGACAAAGGTTATTTCCCTTGCCAAGCCTTTGCCTTGTTGTTTAATGAAAGCGTCTCTCCCTGAGGGTTTCCAGCAACATTTTATTGGCCACAACCATGCAGCATGGCTATTTCTGACTTCAAGGGAAGATGTACAATTGAGTTATTTGGCATTGTCATCTTACTGTAAAGGAAGGTAAAGGAGGATGGGCTCGCTTTTGTGTGGTGGGTCCAGCATCTGCCACAGCGTGGTGTTGGGAGAGGAGTGAATGTTTAAGAATTAAATAAAATATCAGACAATAGGATGAAGGATCTGTTAGAGAAGGAACAATTAAATATTCAACAGAAAAGGGAATGACTAGTAAAACAAATTATTCTTTGAGAAGAGAAGGAAGAAAGAAATGGATTAATTATACAGACTGTTCCATAATGGATAAACCAGTTTAAAGGAAATTGTTTCAGATTGGAATAGGAAATGAGATCAGGTTGAGGGTGGCAGAGATTTGTCTTGAAGATTTAGTGAAAGAAGAATTAAAGATTACAAATTAGCCCTAAGAGCACATTTGAGTTTTGAAAGGATTATTTTTGTAGAGTGAAGGATCAGCCTGTTATTTTCTTCATTAAGCCTTGGTAAACTGATAGCAACAGCCTGTGAAGTTCAATTGAGGGTAGGGTGTTCAGTGTGACTATAAAAGCAGACATGGTATAACAGATAGAGAATACATGTGCATGAATTCAGGTTGTTTATTAGAACATTATTTGAAAAACCCATCATTGATTCCTTGAATATGGAGAAAATAAAAGCATAATGGGACACATAATGTGCTAAGGGAATAGGAGATATTTAAGGAACAGGATTAACAATAAGGATTAAGAGTAGGTAAAAAATGGGATTGAGCAGATGAAATGAGATAATATTTCACATACACTATAAAACAGTACATATTATGAAAATACCTCCCTTTTCAAAATGGAAATACTGAATAAAATGTAGTCTACATTAAAAGTAGGAGTGAGCTCACAAGAATGGAAAGGAAATTTGAAAGGTCAGGATAAATTAGGGCCAGGTGCACCTGCAGTTCCAGCTTTCCAAAATCGATGACAGACATACATCCTAAGATTAAGAAAGCATAAAATATCCCAAGAAGAATAAAGGGGAGATATGCACACAGATGTGTATATGCATACATATGTACATATATGGATTTGTGGATTTATGGAAGGAATCACAAGCAGTATTAATAACATATTTCTATAGAGAATTTGGGGGGAGAACCTGATTTCAAAGGAGAAGGTATTCACTTTTATTTTATAACTTTCTGTGCAATTTGAATTTTTTAACTCTAATTTTGCAGTCAACAAGATTTTTTTTTACTTCCTTGTATTAAAAAAACTGATAAGTGTTATAAAAAATGAATAGGTAGTTATGGCGTATGTATTGGTAATTAATTAACTGATGACCCAATGGGGATTTGTTTTGTATTTTTAATTTCATTTATGTTCTCCTAGAAAGCAGGCATTTTTGATATGGAGAGACAAATATTTTCTCTTTACAACTAAAAGAGTGTATTAATTAAGAAGGCAGTGTTTCCTTCCTATTTCTGGACTATTGCATATTCCTGGACTATCTAGACCATTGTTTTATATAACTTATAATGTAGCAGATGCTGTCAGTGCCCCACCTAATCCCCTCAAGCTCACTAGCTAGTTTATTGCTAACTATTTATCTGTCTGAGGGCCTTTTCTGGCCACTGAAGTAGGCTTTGCCTGCCTGTGCATGAGGCCAGAAGTGTCGGGGAATTAATGTTTCTGGCAACAACTTTCAAACAATGGTCAAAGAAGATTGGTGTATACATATTCCAGCTCCCTTGATCCTCAGTGGGATGATTGAATGGTATACAGATGGTCTCCAATTTACTATGATTAGACTTACAATTTTTCAGCTTTAAGATGGTGTGAAGGTGATAAGCATTCAGTAGAAACCATACTTCAAGTACCCATACAACCATTCTGTATTTTACTTTCGGTGTGGTATTGAATAAATTATATGAGCTAATCAACATTTTGTATAAATTATATATATTTTTAAATGATTTTGCCTACTAGTAGTCTAACGTAATTGTTCTGAACACACTTAATGTAGGCTGGGCTAAGCCATGATGGAATTCACTAGGTTGGCTGTGTTTAATGTATTTCCGACTATGGTATTTTCAACTTGGGATGCATTTGTCAGGACATAACCACACTGTAAGTTAAGAAGCATCTGTATTCTGTGCTGGCTCTCAATGTTTCCCTAATGGAATTAACCTTCCATTGTTTTCACTCCACTTCTCCTTCTGTGTCTCACTTCCCCACCTTTCTACCAATGTTTCCTTCAATAGAAAATAAAGTACGCACACTCAAATGATTATACCACGGTCTGTTTCTACAGGAGCACTAACCAAAACAAAAAATAGTGTAGTTTTTCTATGTTCATAATCAAGACTCTCATAAAATATACAATCACCATTCATTCAAGCAAAGCAGAAAAATTTATATAATTTTAGCAAACGTTTTATAGCAAAGTATTTTAAAATGCCTTGTGATGTTGCAAAGACATCACTAATACTGCAAAAATCATTCCCTTTGTTTTCTGTAGCCAATAGCACCACACAAAACACATTTCATGACAAAAATATCCTTAAGTCTATTAAGTAGGAGAAAATCACAAACATAATGATTTTTAATTTTATATTTATATTCCTTTTTTAAGGCCATATAAAAATAGTTTCTAGCCTCAATCTTTTCAAGACCTTAGGTTAATTTATAACAGGTGATCAATGTTCACTTAACTTTGAAAGTTACAACAAACTTGGATTGTGATTTCTGTCATTTATAGTGCCTAAAGATCATTATTTTTCTTCTTTCCTAAATAAGTTTGCAGTTTATTTGGGCACCTACAAGCAGTACTGAGAATGATTGGCTGCTTTTTCTAGAGAACACTAGAGTGTGTATATATGTATGCGCGTATGTGTGAATGGAAAGCTTTATTTCTTACAATAAGAACATTGTAGACCCATCTCTAAAAATATTTTACTCCTGTTGATTCCTAACATTGGGCTGATCATTTGTGACAATCTGTCAGATTATTGTGGCAGATGGCCTCAGACTCTTTAATCAGAAAATCCAAACTGAAGGTTCTGGATTTTCTTTATATTCCATCTTAATATATGAAGTGCTGCAGTACAGATGGAAGCATTCCTACTCGTTGAAAAAATATTTTTCAGTTAATGTTTAAAAATGACATTATATCTTTATATCTGTAACAGTGGTGTTTTTTGTTTTTTTTTTTTTTTTTGAGATAGAGTCTCGCTCTGTTGCCCAGGCTAGAGTGAGTGCCGTGGCATCAGCCTAGCTCACAGCAACCTCAAACTCCTGGGCTCAAGCGATCCTCCTGCCTTAGCCCCCCAGGTAGCTGGGACTACAGACATGTGCCACCATACCCGGCTAATTTTTTCTGTTTTTAGTTGTTTGGCCAATTTCTTTCTGTTTTTAGTAGACGGGGTCTCGCTCTTGCTCAGGCTGTTCTCGAACTCCTAAGCTCAAAGGATCCACCTGCCTTGGCCTCCCAGAGTGCTAGGATTACAGGCGTGAACCACCTCGCCCGGCCTATAACAGTGGTTTTTAACCAAGCGTGATCATGTCCCCTCCAGGGCATATTTGTTGATGCCTACAAAAATTTTTTATTATGAATTTGGGGGAAGTACTTTTAGAATCTGGTGAGTAGAGGCCAGGGATGCTACTAACCATCCCACAATACATAGGAAAGACCCCCTGAAACAAAGCATTACCTGACTCAAAATATATATACTACAAGTTGGGAAATCCTGGTCTATATATTAGAAGAATTTATACTTTTTTCTTTTAATTTACAGTTACTGAAAATATTAAAATATAATTTTTGTGGGAAACTTTTGGAGATAGAACTCTTTAACAGCTGTTTTTCAAAACAGAGAAGAGGAATTGGCTTGTTATCAATGTAAAGCCAATTCTAGGTTTCCTTTTGTTGTTTATTTTTTAGTTTCTCTAACAGATGTTCTATGAACGTGTAAGCAAGAGAAACGTTGACTTGGCAGATCTTTGTAATATAGGATCAATCCAGGCTTTGATAATATCTATTTCATTTGTACCAAACACATGAACCATGTATGGAATAAAATGGACTCTGGGGAAAAGTTGTTAAATTGGATTTTTACACTGAAGTAGGAATTTCAGAATGACCTTCTCTCTCTTTATCTCCCGACCTTGTAGAGTGCTTTACACAGCATATGCTTCTACTGCCTCACACCTAGCAACCAAGTTTTGATTCTCTATCCAGGATATTTTATTGCTACATAATTTTCCCTATAAAATTAAAACTTGGCCGGTAGCTCATACCTGCAATCCTAGCACTCTGGGAGGCTGAGGCAGGAGGATTGCTTGAGGTCAGGAGTTGAGACCAGGCTGAGCAAGAGCGAGATCCCCTCTCTACTAAATATAGAAAAATTAGTTGGGTGTCGTGGTCACAACTGTAGTCCCAGCTACTCAGGAGGCTGAGGCAACAGGATCACTTGAGCCCAGGAGTTTGAGGTTATAGCGAGCTGCAATGATGCCACTGCACTCTGGCCCGGATGACAGAGCAAGCCTATGTCTCAAAAAAAAAAAAAAAAATTAAAACTTCCATTGTATTAATTATCTATTGTTATTTAAAAATACTCCAAAATTTGGTGGCTTAAAACAATAAACCATTTATTATTTTGCATAATTTCTGTGGGTCAGAAATCTGGGGAATGGATTCCCTGGGTGACTCTGGCTTGTGATTTTTCATGAGGTTGCATTCAAGAGGTTAGGTGGAGCCTCAGTCACCTGAAGGTTTGACTGAAGCCAGAGCATCCACTTCCAAGGTGGTGCACTCATATGCCTGGTATGTTAGAGCTGGCTGTCGGCTGTAGACCACATGGACTTTATTGCCACGTGGACTTCTGTCTTATAGGCCTGCGTGAGTAACCGCAAAACATGGCAACTGGCTTCCACCAGAGCAAGTGATTAAGGAGAGAGCAAGTTAAAAACCAGAATATATTTTATGGCCATGCTACAAAAGTCATGCATTATCATTTCTGTAATATTCTATTGGTTACATAGGTCATCATCACTCAGTGTGGGAGGAAACTATATGAGGACTGTATGGACTAAATGTGTTTCCCCAAAATTTGTATGTTGAAATCCTAACCCCTAACGTGATGGTGTTAGGAGGTAGGGCCTGGAGAGGGAATCAGATCATGAGGGTGGAGCTCTTATGAATGAGATTAGTACCCTTATAAGAGGAGACACAGTAGCTTAATTTCTCTCTCTGCTCTCTGCCACATGAGGATACAATGAGAAGATGGACATCTGTAAACCAGGAAGCAGGCCCTCACCAGACATCACATCTGTAGGGACCTTGATCTTGAACTTCCCCACCTCTATACTGTGAAAAACAAATGTTGGTTGTTTAACTTACCCAATCTAAGGTAATTTGTTGTAGCAACCTGAACTAACTAAGACAGACACAGAAACCAGAAGGCGTAAATCATTGAGGGCATCTGTGATTCTGGTTCCCATACTCATATTCTGATAGACTTGATAATATATTTTACTACAATTAGCCAATATATGTACTTCCTTTTGTAAGTCATGAGATAAGTTCATAAGTTATTTAGTTGTGTTTTATAATAATTCTGAAACCCAATGATTGATGCCTTGAAAAGGAAAGACACTAAAAGTAGAGAATCAATTAAAAAGTTAATATAATGATTAATTCAAAGGAGGATGAGATCCAAGTCCATGGAAATAGAAATAGACATTTATTGGTGGGAGAAGAATGGGGAGACATAAGGCCAAATAAATATGCTTTGGATGTAAATTAGAGGTATTAACTAAAGATAATTCTGAGGATTTTTGCCTCTGCTCATAGAAGGAACATACCCTGAGTAAGATAGCAAGACAAAAGGATGAAGAGTACTTTTGAATAACGAATCTAGTTTTTATCCTTGATATGTCATAACCTTGGTATGTCAGACAAAGAAATTCAGAGAAAAATATCCAGGAAAAAGTTGGAAACTTGGGTCTGTTATATGTGAGAGTATACCTAATTAGAAATCTTGTTTGGGCATTTACTGCTACTAGGGATCATTAAGATGGGTGAAGGGGAGAGAGAGAGAGAAATTGGGGGTTGGGGGACAGAGAGAATATCAATATTGAAAAGAAGCGGATGTTTCTGAAGGATGAGTGAAATCCTTCTTGGTAGTATGTTATATAATTGATGAAGTAAATGTTCTTTTCTAATTAAAACAACCTGATATATTGAAAATGACATCACATTGGACGTCAGACCTATCACTGGTACTAACTAGAAGATTGATCTTTGGCAAATCATTTAATTTCACTTATTCTTACTTTTCACACCCATCAGACACTTAACCTAGGAAATCTCCATAGTACTTCTAGGTCAAAAGGTTAATGATACCAATTATGTTTATGTTTGTTATGTGTGATATTAGCACTCATTCATAGGATTGCTGTAAGAACAAAATAAGATAATGTATGTGAAAAGCGCTTTATAAATATTTATTGTGCAGAGTCTGTATGGTATTTAAAACTATTAAGGAATTTATGCATTTTGTTTGTGTATATAGTTTGTAGAACCGCTGGCATATTTCTTAGTATATTATTTCAATGTGACAATTTCTGTTCCTATGAGAATAGTTTCCAAAAAATTATAGTCTATAGTTATTTTCTCTTGTCTCTTTAGGCATAAGGGTTGTACTGTGATTCCTGGATATAAATATTAATCTTCATAATTCTAAAAGCTTTTTATTAGGTTTTAAGAGATACTTTTATTTATAAGCTGGTGTATTTTCAAAAAGAAATTTACTCTCCCCTTCTCCTACTCTCCCATCTTCTGTTCTTAGTTTCCATTTAGTTTGATTTAAAAAATAGAGACTCAGTATGTATAGCTTTATTTTTGTTGGTACTATGAACCAAGTACAATTCATTAAAAATAGATATGAAAATATACATACCAATTAAATAATTGTAACAACTTGATCAATCATAACAAGCATTGTATGGTAAGAAACAATAAATGGCTTTATTTTTTTAATAAAGCGTGAAAATGTGTGAGAAGGAATTTTATGTTTTGGAATAGGAATCCACTTAGTGAATTACATTTTCCAAAGCCCCATCTAGAAACTGACACCTCAAATCTGTTAATGAATCTAGTACACAGGGAAGGGCTTTCTTGTTTTAGGAGCAGGTGTGATTTTAACAGCCTCCATGGTGTGATATATTCAGGATTATAACATACTTGAACAATATGTCAGGTTCAAAAGTGAACTAAAGCATTTATTGGGATCCTGTTAAATATTATCAATTTATTAGGAATTTGATGAATTTGACTTCTGTAATTTCTTCCTTTCATCCATGGGCTTTAAGTAGTAGGGAATTCTAGAATTTGACTGTTTATCCTAGGCAAACATTGGGAATTCAGAAGACACAAAAATATGTAAAATGTAGGAATCATCATCCTTTTTCCCTACTCTGAACCCAAGTAAGGGGAATTATCTGTACACATGGGTAGAAATTCTGAATCATATTAAAATACACTCGTTCATAGATGCTGGTCATAATTGATTCAGGGCTTTAAGTTAAGGCGTGTGTGTGTATATGTAAACATAACCAACGTTTGCAACATAGCTTTTGCCACATGATTATGGCAGAGTGATGGTCTTTTCTTTCAGCTTAGTAGGTCTGTTGGCTCTAGTATTCTCTGTGTTGTTGGACATGTTAGCATTCTTTATTGAATTTTGATCTCCTTGTGAAAAAAGTGTAGTGAATCTCTTGAAAATGTTATCAAATGGCACCAAATGTCCTCTTCTGTTGGTAGAGACAACTATGAATTTGCATCCTATAAAGGAAATGGGCTTTTAGAAATTCAGCTGAGCAATTTATATTACTTTTTGCAATTCTTCCTTGCACATTATCTCTGGTGATTTTCTGTCATGCAAAATAAACATCACTTTCCATTCTGTTCTCGAAAATGATAAATTATATCTTTTAATGCTTTTATAACAACTGAGAATACATGCAGAATGAATGGCTAAATGAACAAATGTAGAGTGGTTAAACTTCTTGATGTTAAATCAACTGGAAAACCTATAGCAATGTTTCAAAAGCTAATAGCAGCTGTCTCTGATGGCTGAAATGTCTTAAATTTATACTGGGCTTGATGAGAAAGAACCACAATTTTAAATAGCTTTGAAATACTTTCAGACTCTTCAATGTTATGTCTTTTATACAAAAACAATTTTATTAATCATCAGAGTATGTCTTTATCTCTCTTTGAATACTTCTGTGATGTTTCTTCAGTTCATCCAATAGATATAATGTCTACATTTTCAGAAACATATTCTTTACAAATTTTACAAATCAGGTATGAGGAATTGAATGATAAAATCCCAAGTTTTACAAAACATAGCAAACATTAAAATAGAAGAATCCACAAAAGACAAACCTTATGTAGTGCTAAAGCCAACATAATATGAATTTTAAATAGGTTTCTGCAAAGTCATAAAATAGAATATGAGATCTGATTATAATTGACCACCCTCTCTATTAGCAAATAAGGTTGTGAATAGAGACCAGATAATAAGGGGAGGGCTTTTTACATTTGCTTTTTCTCTCTAGAGAATTCTGAAAAATTATAAAGCCTTCAATATTTTCCTTCCAGGCATTGTAGTCACAGCAGCTTGATGTGTTCCATTACTGGGGCTGATTTCATATGCAGAATCGTTCTCTGGGGCAAAATTTCTTTTATGAGATTAGAATAGCTACTTCTACAAATTTGTTCACTGCCCTGGAGGAGAAAATGAAACATATGTCCTAACTTTCATGTTTCAGATCTTTGGTGGTCTGGAAAGAGGCATTTCCTCCCCGCAGTAGGAACTATTCAGAGAATCATTTTCAGTTTGCTTTATTGAAATCGCAACTCCCTTGGGCCAATCATGTCTTCAGAAACATCTGCTTCACCATCAGAAGAGGTCCACAAAGGAAGCCTACTGTGCTAGCAACTTACCTTTTAAAAGAATATCAGATCTCATTTATTTTATTTACCAAATGTACCTTTATAATTATAGTAGTGAGGCATTTTCATGAATATTTAGGAAATGGGTAACTATTTCATTATGTAAATATTCATAGTTGTTATTAATTAATTTAGGGGAAATTTAGTTTGATTCCTTTTTTATTTTTTTAAGCTGTGGTAAAATATGCATGACTTAAAATTTACTACTTTGACCATTTTGAAGTGTGTAGTTCTGTGGCATTAAATACATTCATATTGTGCAACTAGCAAAACCATCCATCTCCAGAATTTTTTCATATTGTGAAACTGAAACTCTATACCAATTAAACAATATCTTCCCATTCTCTCCTCACCCTAAATCCTGGCAACCACCATTCCATTTTCTCTCTCTGGTAGTTTGACTACTGTAAGTACATCATATAAGTGGAATCATGCGGTATTTATTTTTTGGAAGATAGCATATTTCGCTTAGCATAATGTCCTCAAGTTTCACCCATGTTGTAACATGTGCCAGAATTTCCTTACTTTTTAAGGCTGAATAATGTTCCATTTTATGTTCATATTACATTTTGTTTATCATATTTATTCATCAGTTGACATACAGGTTACATCCACCTTTTGGCTATTGTGAATAATGCAGCTATGGACATGGGTATACAAATCTGAGTCCCCACTTTCAATTCTTTGGGGTATATATCCAGAGGTGAAATTGCTGGATCATATGGTAATTTTTAGTGGTTTGAGGAATCACCACACTATTTTCCATGGTGGCTGCTCCATTTTACATTCCCACCAGCAGCATACAGAGTTCTGACTTCTTCACCACCTGCTAACACTTGTTATTTTTTGTGTGCGCTTTTTTTTTTTTAAAAAAATAATAGGCATCATAATGGGTATGTTGACTCCATTTTTTACTCAAATAATAGTGCAGCAAGTAATCTTTTACCTAAGTCTTATCTCTTTAGTTTCTTAAACTACATTTTTAGGTAGATATTTACTGTAAGACCAATTGTATGATTTTTATTTTTTAACAGCTTTATTGAGGTATAGTTGGTACACAAAAACTTACATGTGTAATATATACAATTGATTGAGTTTGATCACAGGCATACGCCTGTGATACTAGCACCACAGTTGAGGTAATAAACATATCCATTACCTCCAAAATTTTCCTTGTGCTATTGTGTGTGTGTGTGTAAGAGTGCTTAACATGAGATCTACCCTCTCAACAAATGTTTGAGTGCACAATATTATGTTGTTAACTATTGGTACAATGTTGTGCAGCAGTGTCTAGAACTTATTCCTCTTGCATACCATAAACTTTATAGCAGTTGAACAACAGCTCCCATTTGTCCTCCCCCTCCCCTTCGGCAACCACCATTCTATTGCCTGCTGTTATGAGCTTGGCTATTTTAGATGCTTCATATAAATGGAATCATATAGTACTTGTCTTTCTGAGACTGGCTTATTTCACTTAGGGTAATGTTTTCCAGGTCCATTCATGTTATCACAAATGGTAGAATTTCCTTATTTTTTAAGGCTAAGTAATATTCCTGGCAAATTGTTTTGCAAAATTATTATTCTAATTTATATTCCTACTAGCAGTGTAAGAGTGCCACTGTCACCAAATACTTGCCAGTAGTGATTATTGTTATTATTATTTTAAGTTTCACTATTTTTAAAAAATAAATAATGTCATGTATAGTTTTCTCAAAGTAATGGAAGTTTGAAACAAATAATTTTAATTACACAATCTAGAATTTTCTGTGAATCCTATTTAAGATTGAATTTTCATGTTGTATTTAGTACTTGGAGTAGAAGAGAGATTTCTAGGAATATCTGAGTAATGATAAAGTTCAAAAGTTGGATTGAAACTATGATTCATCAATTTCCAATTGATACTATTAGCTTTTTCCTGGAGAACATTAGTAAATGTGTCTCATCATCAAGACTAACCTTGCTCTTTAAAGTACACTCTTGACTTTAAAAAAACAGAAAATATACTCTGTAATTTTTCTGTATTCAGAAATACAGAAAAATTTCATTAAGATCAAATTTTGAGCAAACCTGGGATTAAACCAATTTATACAATTAACATACAAGTCTTGGAATGTTATTACTTCCTATTAGCAAAATATATATTTGCTTTGGCTTCTGAGTACAACATTAATTATTTAAACTAGAATCACTTAAAATTAACTATGATCTGATGATGAGTCTTTTATTTGTTAACTAAGTCTTAGAATAAAATAAAATTTGATTTGACTATAAAAAATAATTTTATAAAAAATATGGTAAAATTTAATGTCATTTTTTCAAGTATTTTTAAGTTCTGTTACATAAATATCACAGAATTAGGTGTCAATTGAATGTGTAAAAGATGAACATGTGGAATAGTGGTGTTTGAATGAATTGCCACTATTCAAAGCTAACTTCTAACATATGTCTTGTGACGTAATTCATAATTTTTCATTCTAGCATGAAATGGAATAGTGACAAGAAAGTACAATTTAAGATTAGAATAATATAAATTAAATTTATATTTTCAAAAATTATTTTAAAATAGCTTCAAAAAATATTGATACTTGAAATTAATAATTGCTAAATATAGTACAAGTAATCGTAAAGATACTTTTAGATTAAAGTTCAGAGGATTCATTGAAATATTTATTATTTAGAATTAAACTACTAGAGAGCAAAACTAAATATGCAAATATTTATTGGACAGCAACTGAATATAAATAAACAGAAAGAATATCTGTAGTACTAACTTTGTAGATAGTAATACTTTGTAAACTGTAGAAGCTATTGGCCAAGATTAATAATAAATCAGGTGAGACAAAATTACATGGGGAATAATAAATGGCTAGGCGTGAATACCAGAGGTGTTTCTAGGTAAACGTTTAGAAAAGTGTGTTTTCCTAAGGTCCCCTTTCTTTTGGGATGACTTCCTGAACAAAGGAGATAAATATCTAGTTAAACTCATTTATCATAGTAAGCTAATGTTAAATGAACCCAGTGATAACCTCACAGGCTCATTGACTTAAGTCTCAAGCAAGGGACCAACACGATCGATTATTTAATAATTAATTATTCTTTGGTTACAAATATCTTTGAAACGAATTTTCCAGAGGAGGCTACTATACAAGTGATTATCTTTAAATCCATTAAACATGTTATGATAGGCCATGTGTTTGAAAGTATAAAGGATTGTCATCCTTGGGATATTGAGGTTGTTTGAATTCTAGAAAATTTGTTTGTAAGCCAAGTGATTGTAATCAAAATGTATTTTTTTCATTTAAACATCATATTCTTAGATAAGACTTCAAAAACAATGTATGCTGTATTATAAATTAACAATGCAGAATAAATTGTCATTAACGTTATCTTTTCTTTTCAAACTAAGGTTATATATTAAACACATGGAAAATCTCCCAACCCCCTTTTAATGAAACCATGACCTCAGTGTCCTTAGATCAAGAGGTCTATTCCTGAGCTCAGAATCATATGGTAGAGAGACCACTTTTGGTCATACCTGTCACTGATTTCCTAAATAAGCCACCAGTACCTTGAAAGGGAAAGATGACGATGTAATCCACATCCTTCAAAGAAGCTTTGAGTCTCACACCTTGAACCTCAAGATTCCTAACCATCTCAACTCCCAGACAGTTTAAATGCCAATGGTATATATTTCCTCAAACTCCTGGCCTGAAGCAATCCTCGCACCTCGGCTTCCCAAAGTGCTAGGATTACAGGCATGAGCCACCATTCCTGGCCTTATGGTATATATTCCCTATGGTGTTAAGCCAGTTTATGCTCACATAGCTTTTGAGATATGGAGAACTTATTAGGTAGTTTTGTCTTATGGCAAACATATGATCCCATTTACTAATATCCCCCGATATATTGTAGGACAACCAGCATTGATAATGGCCCAGACTCTTTGGCAGATGAGTTTTGAAGGCAGGTAACACACAATCTCAACATTAACATAAGTGCCTTCATTTGATTAGGATACTACTAAACAGTCCTAACAAGTATGGTCGTCTTATTTAAACTCATATTAAATGCTTCTTTCATATTACTTATCAAATATTTCACACACATCTCTGGATTATATTTATTCTAAATTATTTGATTGCAAATGATCTTTCCCACATTATAAGATATTTAGAGAATGGTTAATATATTTATTTCACTCCCTTTTCAGCTCCTTATTCATATTGTTAAAGTGAGCAAATATCTATAATATCTTAAAGTCATCTCTCATTCTAATTCCTTATTCCTTGGATGTTCTTCCAGACTGCTATCTCCCAGTACTGAGCTATTTCTTCCTTGGAGCTTTTATCTTCCTCAGCCTATTTTATTCTATCACAAAACTATACTTGGATCTTTTATTTTCTAACTATAAGGAGAGCTGTTCTTTATTCAATAAACTTTCAACAAGAATTAATTAAGAACCTATTAGTGCCAGGAACTCATCTAGGTTTTTCAGTGAACAAAAAACCCAAACGTACATCCCTGTTGGAACTTACTTTTGGTTTATGCTGTTAATAAAAGCGAAACTACTATATAATCAAATACATAATAATTTTAAAAATTATATGAAAAATAATCATATCAGAGATTAACATGTGTTGCAACTGGGTTTCAATTTTAAATAAGGTGGTTAAAGTTGATTTCCTTGAGATGTATTTAAGTAAAGAATATATCTAGACACATAATGTTCTAGGCTAAGGGAACAGGCAGTGTGAAGACATGTTGATATGTTTGAGGAAAAGCAAAAAAGCCAGTGTGACTGAAGTGAAGTAACAAAAGGGCAAGAATTGTACAAAAAGTGATCAGAGAGGTTATGAGGAACCAGATCATGCAAGTCATTGTAATGGCTGGCTTTGATTCTGAATTAAGTAGTGTGGTGCGCACAGTCTGGGGGATGCACATGCTTGAAGCTCTCACTCTGGTGGGGCGAAGGCAATATATGTAACCTAAACATTTGTACCCCCGGAATTTGCTGAAATAAAAATAAATAAAAATAAATAAATAGAGTGCCAGAATAGGGTTTTGAACAGAGGAATAACATGATCTGATTTTCTCAAATCCACACAAAATTTGAAAGAATGTACAATGTATGCTTGTTTATCCCTCCCCCATGTTTGGAACTGTTAATTTCATCCTATAATTGCTGTTCATACATGCAAACATACACATATGCATGAATACACACACACAAACGCTTTGCCAAATCATTATAAATTGTCTACAAATGCCATGACACTCCTCCTTAAACATCTCAATTTGTATTTCTCAGAAACAAAGACCTTCTCCTACACTGCCACACCACCATTACCAAACCTAAGAAAATAAACTTTAATTCAGTAGCAGTTTTCAAACTTTCCTCATTTCAAATTTACCTGATTTTCCTCAAAATATCCTTTTTAGGGGTGTGGTTGTACTTTAATTTTGTATAAACTAAAACCCACTCATAGCATTGGCTAAACTGACTCTTCTTATTCTCCCCTAATCTGAGTCCTTTGCCTCCCTCTGTTAATGGTATTTAATCTCTGAAAGAATTAGGCTCATTTGTCCTGTAGAACATCCCTTATTTTGGGTGTGACAGGCTCATTATTATATTCAGGTCATAATATCAGAAGATATTTTTTTCTTTCATATATTCATTGCTTGGCTAGGCAGAAAAGTCAAACTTATATGTACAAAGTCCATCTGACATTCACTTGTGTAATCTCTGTAGGGATAAATGTTTCAATCAGCAGAGTTATTTCTGAAAGCCATCTTTAGTTTAAATGATAAATGAGAATCTTCGAAGAGTACAATTTTGAGTTCAATGCTCTGTGAGTTTGTCTTGGAGACTTGTGTCTTATTTACCTACTTCATTTATCCCACACGGCAGGCAGTTGATTTTTAAATTTTTGGAACATTCTAGTTAGATGTGTTGTTGATTAAATTGCTGTTCAGACCTGATGACAATTTAATATAGAAAAAACTGGATCGAGTGACCTTTGCTGCAATTGATGTTGGCCTTTCTCCTTGTTAAGTGACTGGTCAATTTATCTAACTTATAGGAAATATTGTGATTGCTAAATGGACTGTCATAGATGAAGATATACACCATTTATCTTGAGAAGGTTCACCGGGCAATAATAATAAGAGAAGGTCAAGGGGCATGGGACTTCATAAACCTTTTAAAATTCAGCGTCCTTCCCACATAAGTAGTTGCGTTTATTTATTTATTTATTTATTTACTTTTAACTATTTACTCAAAGTCTGGTATCACTGAATAGACACTACATACCCAATGGGGAGACTATGTTTTGCTAGACCATTACAGAGTCAAACTGCTTAGACTTCTGTTTAGGATAAAAAATAATCTTCATATATTTTTTGAGAGCGGAACTCAGGCTCAGATAATTATTATTCTGTTGAGTTGCTCAGGTTCTGGCCTGTTTCTAAGGAAAATGGGATTTATTTTCTGATAGTGCCTTACATGTTCAAGGTATGTGCAGGCTGGAAGGGACAGAACTGTAGTCACAAGCAGTTTGGGAAGAAATGAAATAGTGCTACTGTATGCTTATATGAAACTACTCCAGGGAACTAGCCTTTCTTCAGAAGAACAAAGCAAGTAAGATACATAATATTCCTACTTAGTGAGAGAATATGTGACTACAATAAATGGAGAAAATGTATTTCAAAAACAAAATTTAAGTTGGCAATAGCCAATGTTCTATCTCTAGCAATTATTATATAAACCATATATATTTTAACTATTCATTAGTCTAAGCAACTTCCAAGTAATAAAGCATTCACTGTTTCTGATCTGGTTAATTTGCTCTTCTTCATAGGCAGCTCATAACCCATAAGACTGGTGGGACTGTCTCATTAACACATGGTAAGGCTGGGCAAGTCTTTTCTGAGTCTGTATAATTTCAAAGCATATTCATGATTCTATGAGAAGGTATCCTAAGGTAAGATAGCAAATTTAGATGTTGGCAGCAAAAGTTCATTATTCATATGAGCTAAAAATATTATGAAATAAAGTTTATATTACTCCTTTATAGTGGACCTTTATTACGTCCCTGACTATTTTCTGTTGATAATTCTACATTTTTCTATACTTCATTTTCCCATTTTCAAGTATTGGTTTCTCACACACACAAAAAAAAAAATTCTCATTTTTGGAGAATTTTTCCTATTATCACTTTTAATAAATAGATTTACATGTTATTTATCCCACATATTTCTATGTATTTAAACAGTGTCTACTATCTCCCTTATCTTTTGTGATTATCCCTTAAAAGTTTCTTTACTGTTACATACTTTCAAACCATTTCTCCCTGTATTAAGGTATGACAAATTAGCCTCTGGAAGTTCTTATCCCATTTTTTATATTTTTTCCTTTTGATTTAATGAACTATATAATCAGGGAAATTCACTTAAATTTTTTAAGTTACTTCACTAGAAATCATATTTATCAGAAGGCTAGAGATGAATAAATTGACTTCTTGAAGTCTTTTTCAGGTACTATGATGTATTAGTTTATAGAATTGGTTCACTAAGTTGGTTCATCCCACAATTACTGAAACTTTTGATGACATCAAGATTTAGATTTTCAAATATTTGAGGATATTCATCTAATTTTTTTCAATGTTTTCATGAGAAACTATGTAAGGTTATTATAGTTTTAGTACCATCCCTATATTTTCTATTTATTTAATTGTATAGCATAGACTATTTATGAATATCACTCATTTCAATTGGCATTTAATAACAAAGTCTTGTTAAACACTGACCCTGTCAGTCCATAACCTTTATGCCTTAGCGTGAGTCATTCAATTTAAGGTAGGATTGAATAATCATGTTGTAGTAAATTAAATTTCTTAGATCAATAAATTAGTAATAATATGTTGAACAACAAAACTTTGCAGGAATTATACTCTTTTTCTGATTTTTGATGGAAGAAAAAATAGAGAAGAAAGGAAGCAATTTAACAATACAATGAATAACTGATCAAAGAGTTTAAGTTTTTTTAAGAGTTTTATAAAATCTGACTTACTTATCCCCATTTAATACTAATCATGGCTTTATTGTAGCTACTTCATGAAGCAAATTTTAGGGCATCCTTCCAACTAACATGTTTTTGTAAAACATGTCACCTTCATTTTTCCTGCTTTGTGGTTACTTAAAGAAAAAAATCACCTTTATATCCTGATAAAATGAGCAATAGATGAGAGCTTTGAGAAAAGCTAAAGCAATTATCTAAATATCTTTTTCCTGGAAAGGCAGGATCCATATTTAAAGACCAGCTACAGATATTGTTATAGTCGTTAAGGGAAATTATGGTCAAAGGATGAGTCAAGGTGGTAAAAACTAACCTGATTTTTTGTTGTTAAATGAAATTAGAAGCAGTAGCAAGTTGTATTAATCCATCTACTTGACTTTTTGAGTTGACTGTTTTAAGGCATTATGCTATGCTAAGTTTTATTTAGATATAAAATATTCATATACAGATACATACATGTCAGTATGCATATCTATTTGTATATGTATAGATACATATATCTACATATGGATATATGTATACATGGATACATATATGCATATACGTCAATATATACATATACAGATAATATAAAAATATTTTTAATGTCTGTGAGCATAAAGAAGACAGTATCTAAGTCAGTTCAGTCATGATATGGCTGGCAAAAGATTATCCCAAGAAGAGACATCTTAGCTAAGATCTAAAAGTTGAATAGAGTTGGTAAGGTAGATGAGAACAGAGATAAGAGAAGGCATCCAAGAGACAGGGAACAGTGTCTGTCTTCAGGTATCTGGCTGTGGGCTGATCTGGTTACCAGGAGGACAGGAGTACAGTTTGTATTAACAGAATACCTGAAAAGGAAGATATTAAAACAATTCGGAATGACCTTATATGCTATACCAAAGTGTTGCGAGGTTTTTTTGGTTTTGTCTTTTTTTGGTCAGTGATGGGGACCCAATAAATAATTTTGAGTAATTAAATGACTTATTATCTTGTTAGAAATACAATTTTGATATCAAAGAATAGATTAAAGGGTGTTTCTGGCAAGGGTAAAGAATCGTTATAGTGCCCATCAATATATGAGTGGATTAATAAAATGTGGTATATGTATACCATGGAATACTACAAAACCACAAAAAACAATGGTGAATTAGTACCTCTTATATTATCCTGGGTGGAGCTGTAGCCCATCCTTCCAAGTGAAGTATCACAAGAATGGAAAAACAAGCACCATGTGTACTCGCCATCAAATTGGTACTAACTGATCAACACTTAGGTGCTCACATGGAAGTAATATTCATCGGGTGCTGGATGGGTGGGAGGAGGGTGGTGGGGATGGGTAAACTCACAAATAATGGGTGTGGAGAACACTGTATGGGGGATGGGCACACTTGTAGCTCTGGCGTAGGTGAGGCAAAGGCATTATGTGTAACCAAAATGTTTGTACCTGCGTAATGTTCTGAAATTAAAAAATAAATAAATAAAAGAGTCAAAATTTTAAAAAAATTAAAAAAATAAACATTATCCATAATTGAAAAAAGGTTATTCTAAATTGTCAATTTGCAACTCTCTCAGAAAGTATTTGCACCCATAGATGGTAAGTGATAAGAACTAAAACAAATTCTAATTCACATGTTAATACGGCCTCTTCATGGAAACACCTTATATAGGCAATGAGATAATGCCCTATGTGAAAAAAAGATACATGCCAAAAGCATCTTTGTGAAACAAACTCTAAGAAAGTATGTTTCTGTATAAGTGATTCTATTTGCAAAGATGTTATATACTGACCTGAATTGTAATGGGCGCTATTATATCTTTTTCAACTTTAAATTAACAGATTTTAGATTTCCCTTCCCAACAAAACAAATATTGATTTTTATATCTATTTAACTGCTAATGAAGTTACTGTCATTAATAAAAACTTGGAGCAACTTTTGTAGCTCAAAATGCATGTACTTTTTAAAATTGAATATAAATATCTGAAAAGGTGCTTGATGTGATTGAAGTTTTCTTCAAGTTTTAGAAACAGCAGTTAAATCTTCAGGCTCACCCAAACAATGTTTTCATTGTTTCAGATATTTATAATTTTGTGTTTAACGTATATATAGCTTATTGCCATCTTAGCAGTGCAAGTTTGTATTTAGCATTATAAATTATTATAGAATACTATAATTTGATAGTTTTTGTGTTCTAAAATTTAGTAATTAGCTTTAAAAACTTAAAAAAAATAAAATCAATGATTAATTTCATATTAAAACAAATTTAAAGCTCATAAATTATTTCTAGTTAAAAGTAATTATTTTGATTATCGGGTTTTAAATTGGTTGTTGACCGATATTATTAGCCCAGTATGTGCTAAAGCCTCTGGTACAATATGAAAGCTGTAATAAAATCTACTGTAAACCATCCATGAAGGGGACTTTTACAGATGTTGTGATTATGTGAGCCTAGAGGCTATATTGCTATAATTGGCCTCCTGTGAGGCTGGTGTTCTGCAATTGTTCCTGGAAGTTCAACGAACAAGAAGATTGGATTTCACAATGTTTACATTTGTTGACTGTTACTTTGAGTTAGCAACATTCCCATAGTGATTAACAGCCATTCATACATGTACTGTTCTTTATAATCAAATACAAATGTATATCCAATTTCTTTTTTTTTTTTTCCCCACTACAGATTTGGCTTCTTCGATATTTTGAAGTGAAGTGACTATCCAATAAATATTACTAGATGTTCTTTTTTCAACAAATGTTGTATTTATTCCTGCCTCTGTGCTTAATTCTATCTAAATCTCCCAAATGGTATTCCATTCACTTTTTAATCTTCTATTTTAAAACTTCTACACTTTATTACTTACTATGCCTTTAGTGGATATAATTGACATTTTGTCAGAAATAGTTATCAGAAAAAAATTATAAAGTTAATCATTATCTTATTCCTCTTTCCCAGTAATATGAGTACCTTGGAATGTTTTAAATCTAATCACCTCTTTCAGCTTGTATAATATTGTTTTTCATATTTAGTTCATGCATTTTTTAGACTTTGAATATTAGATATTCTTATTAATTCTTTATATTTAAGAATTCTTAAGTCAATGGTGGCTTAAATACACTTACATATATGCTCTATTTCTCGCATCTTCTTTAGGTCAATGACTTCTTTACGCAGCATGTTCTTTAGACATTCTATTAATGAGAGTATGTAGTTAGTAAACGATCTCAACTTGTTGATATTTGAAATGTCTTTAGCTTATTGTTGCTATTAAAGCATGCTTTGCCGAGTATACAATTCTATGTTGATTAATATTTTTTTCTCAGAACTTTCGGAAAATTTAATAGATCCCTTTGTATTTGATATTTTGTTGTGTGGGTGTGATTATACATATATATACACATATGCATACACACACACACACACACACACACACCTCTAGGGATTACTTGGCTTTCTGAATATGAGAACTGGTATATTTCATCTGTTCTAAAAAATTCTTAGTTATGATTTCTGCTAATACTGCTTTCCCCTATTCTTTCTGTATTCTGGGCACAAAACACTGATTAAATATGTTAGATCTTCTCATTGTTTTTCTCCCTGTCATATATTCATATGTCTCTGTGTCATGCTGAGAATGATTTCTACAGGTCAATATTTCAACTTATTAATTCTCTCTTCTGCTGTATCAGATTTGCTGTTTAACATTATTACTGAATTTCTAAACTTAATCATATATTTTAGTTGTGATCATTTTATTGGTTCACATTTCAAGCTATGAGGTCATTTTTATACTTTCACCACATGGTTATCCTCCTAAGCAAGTAAACCTTCTTAGCTATATTTTATGTTTTATAATTTTATTATCTGCTGTCTTTGCACATCTAAACTGTAATTTTTTTTTTTTTTTTTTTTACTGATTTTCACTCATGGTTGTTCCTTTCCTGTTGAACTCATGTTTCCTGTAACTTTAGTTATGGGAATTCTCTGAAGCCTGGGCTGAAAGTATTTTCCCCAGAGATAATTTGTGTTAACTTCTGCCAGATCCCTGGGTTATTACCAGCATGGGACAACTTAAAGCTAATTTTTCACTTAAGATATTGTTGGCCAGGAGGTAGCAAACTATAGCCAGCAGAACAAATTCAGCCTACTGCCTGCTTTCATGAATAAAATCTTATTGGAACACAGCCACATTTATGTTTTGTCTTTGGCTGCTTTCCCATTACAATGGCAGAACTCAGTGGTTGCAACAATGGCCATATGGCTCACAAAGCATAAAATATTTACTATTTTGTCCTTTACAGAAAAACTTTGCCAACCGCTGTTTTAAACCATACAACCTAATCCTATAAAGGCAGGTTTGTGGTTATGAACTCTCCACGAGACTTTTTGTCTTATTCCCTTCCAGAGACAATGATAAGACAGAATATTATCTTCACTTTCTTTCTTTAGTTTACCCACTGATGGATTCACCTTATAGGAGTCCTGGAATCCTGCAGAAGTCTTTAATTTTACTACCCATTTTGAGCTGATTTGAGATTTTGTCGTATGTCCAGTACACTTATAACTTTTAAAGCCAAACTCTACACTAGCAAAGATGAATGAAAAGATTCCTCTGGCAAGTACAGATTTCAGCAGTTACTTGTCTCATTGAATTTGTGTTCTTAACAGAAATGTTCTTAACATTTCTGCATTTGAGAATTTTCCTTTCCTATCAACTCAGCCATGCATTTAAAAATATGCATGTTATATTTTATCTAGCATTTTAAGATTTTCTACATTAAGAGGATTTCTCTGTACATCAGTTCCACTATATTACCAAATATAGAGCATAGGGATTATCTCAAACTATACTTCTTCCCTCAAGCTGGTATAGTTTAAACTTACTGGCTTTGGATTCAGACTGCTGAAAACAGTTCAGGCTCCACCACTTTCTCTATACGTCACCTTTGGCTAGTTATATAACTATCATTATGTCCCTATTTCCTCTAATTAAAATGAAGATAATTAGTGCACCTATTTTTTAGGGGTTTTGTGAGGACAAAAATGAAACTTTATATAAATATAAATGCTTACATATATATAATGTTAGCACAGTGCCCAGAAACAGTAAGTGGTCAATGAAAATTATTTATGGTTATTATTATTATCTTGGCCTACCCCATGAATAATTAAGTCTATCCTTAAGTCATTTATTCTAGAATCTAAAAATTAGTAATTAGTACTCAACCACCCTCTGAGGGTAAGAGAATAAGCATCAAATATTCACATATTACAGATACTTTATAAAATCCCATAAGATATTCCCTCTAAATCATAAGAAATGCTGCCGTGGACAAAGGTAATGAGAATATTAACATTCTGGAGAATCAAAAGACAGAGCTTCTAAGCTGCCAATTAATTTTCTAAAAGTACTGCTAATATTAATCAACCTATTCATTTTAAGGAGTTTTACATACTTATTTATGGCAAAAGAAAAATAATGGAATTAAAATTTAGATTTTTGCAAACCAGATAAAAAAGTATTTTTCTCTTTTAGATATTTTCAAGTCATTAATATATTGGATTTGTATTACTTAAAGAATGGAGGTATATCCAGAAGATCTGGATTTAAATCTCAGGATTTATAGGGCTAGATCTGGAACTTTGAATGAAGCAATTAATTGTAGCTTCAGTTTTTTCATTGATAAAATGGAATTAGTAATGTGTCTTTCCTTACAGGGCAGTATTGTGAAAGTATATGCAGTTAATTGTGAAAGTACTTTATGAAGCATTAGTAAATGCTTTAACATTTGTTGTTACTGCTTTTTGGAGAAGCTACAGGTTTTAGCATCTATATTCTAGATCTCATTCTAGTGATGGTCATTGAATATGTGCTAACCGTTGTGGTTAAACATAAAAATACCAGTTTTCATCTAAATATTACGTCTAAACTCTGAAACAGTAGGCTTCATGTTTGTAGTAGTTTTATATTTAAAAATACATGCAAATATATAATTCAATAAATGTTCATTGACCGCCCACTAGGTGTAAGGCACTATGTCAGTAGTTAAAAGGGTCTATTTAATCACACAGACTATGGCCTTAAGAAGCTTACATGATCTATTTACATACCAGAGATAAGTAAAATCTAAATTCATTTGATGCTAGAATTCAATATGCAATAACTAAAAACACACATTATTTCCTTACAAAGAATCTCAAAACCCTAGAAACATCAGGCTAAAAATGTCCTTTGTGACAAAAACTAGTGTTTTGCTTCAATTTCTCACTTCCTATTGCCTACTGTACTTCCTTGATTATTATCTTTCTTTTCTGTATTTTCAACTCCGCAATTCTGGAGACTGCTTTCCTCCAGAATATAAACATCCTCAAGTTACGGCAGAGCTTAAAAAACCAATAGAAACAAGCAAATCTATGCAACACTCTTACCTTATCTAGTCACATCCCTCCTTCTCTCTTTTTTCTTTATAATCAAGTTTATTGGAGGAACACTGTTTTCTCGGCCTGCAATTTGTTTTCTCTCCTTATCACTTTACTAAAAACTTTTCTTGCTAAGGTCACCAAGGACCTCTTAATGACCAAGCCAAGTGCATTAGATACTTCTCAGAAAATCTCTCTCCCCACTTCCCCAAGATATTTCAGTTCCTCTTGAAGTGTCTCTTATGTTCATTTGCTCCTCTTATCCAATCTTACCATGTAAGACATGGGCGGCTGCTTATGCTCCTGACTTGTCTATCTGCTTCCAGTCTTGACCCTTGAAGTCCACCTTCCAAAAAGTTCATTCATCTTTTTATGCAATATTTATCAGTT
>RJWJ010006285.1:0-63204 GCA_004363605.1 Indri indri
AGAATAATTTGAATTTACATAGAGTGTATTGAAATGTGTTTAAAATTATTTATATATCATGTTTAATTTTTAAATATTTTATTTGGAAGGCTACATAAAGTCAGTTTAAATTTCAAGGATATTGTAGCCCGATGATATCCATGGAAAAAAGATTGGAATTTTTAACTATAGTTTCAGACAATATACGTGCAGTGTTAAGAGTTTTAGGAACTGGTTGTAAGAGTTCTTATTCTTTCTCCAGCTTATTGTCTTGCTGTTGTTCTCAACGCTTAGCATGGCCAATTTTCAACTCCGAAAACAATTTGTATATGGTTTCCTTTATAACAGCCCAGGACTAGAAATATGTTTGGGGATCAAGTTGTAAAGAGGAACTGGAGAAGACAAAGCAACTGAATTCTTCAGAGACGATGAATTATTCAATTGTTAACCACAGTAACTTCTTGAGCTACCATTTTGTGTTCTAATAATAGAAATGGTTTGGACGGATTCCTCTGGGAATTGAAAAATCAGGAAATCTTTTCATTCTTTTTTAGTCTATGCATAAACTAGAAGAATGTGAGAAAAGATTATTTTCAGTTTCTCATGTTTACCTGGATGAAATAGTTTAATTTTTGTGTCTTTTAAAACAGATATATTTATTTTATAATTAAAATAGTTTGAAAATTTAAAATACACCCCAGAGCAAGATGCTTGTTGTTTTAGTTAAACAATTCATTGAATGGCTTTTTATTTTGAGTGATGATTGACAAAAACATTCTCCCTTACCCTCAGGAAATAAGCAATAAACCTGATAAACTGGGCATAGATGAGGGGGAAAATCAAAATCAATGGCCACTATTAAAAAAAAACCACAGTATGTAATATCTAAAAAGGAAAAACATTGTTTCTGAATTGGGTTGAATGTACCAAATACACGCCAAAAGGAATGCATTTTATTAGAAAATTTGATCAATGGAATTTTCCTATAAATTATCTGGTTTTAAATCTAACTCACTCTCATTTACTTTTAATGTTGACTCTAATCAGGGCCTTTTCTGGGGACAACAGAACACAATATACCTCTTTATTAAAACCACTCAGTCTTGGCCAGCTATCCCCTATTCCAGCCCCATTCTAATTTGGTCATACGTTATAGACCTGAGGTGGCTCTATGGATCAGTTTGAGAGGTGATAAGATGTTTCCAGCACAGCATAAGGCATGCAGAGCAATTGGTGATGACATTTGGGCTTAGTACCCAAAGGAAATACAGAGTCTGGCCTTTGAATTGCAAACGAAGAGGTGTGAAGGCACTTGCCAGTTTCTTAGGGCCCTTGCTTACTAACTTTTTAGAGGGAGGTGTATGTCCACGTAGTCCAGAAGCTACTGTGTACCTGCATTTCAACATTGACATTGCCACTTCCTCTTCTGTCATCTGGAAGAAAGAGTTACAACACCAGACGTCTGTCTGATTAGCTCCAGGCTTTGTCATACCCTGGAAGACTGGACCCCACCACACAGAGAGATGTATGAGTTCAGAGATGTGGATCATCCAAAATAGTATATAGTCACACATCATTTCTATTTGGCTTCTGGCAGATTTACCTTCCTAATTAAGTTCTGCTTGAAAAATAGAATAAAATCTGAGTTTTATACTTTCTTGGGGACTTGAATATTATTACAGAGATCAGACATGTCAATTGAGGGATTGAATAGGGCGATAGGGAAAAGAAGGAATTAAATTAAGGTGAGACGAAATGCAGCAGTTTGCAAAGCAGTGAGTGAAACGGTTATTAAGGACTTGTCTCACCCTAGACGATAACAAAGATGTCTCCTTACTCCTTGGAAGCCTGGATGTTATTTTAGGAGGCATCTTTAAAGTGCAAGCTCTTAACATTGTTTATGAAGAGCCCTGCCCGTGAAGCAGGCCTGAAAACTAAGAAATATTTCATCTTGTAATTTGTATGTTCTTCATAGTGAGGTCTCCAGGCCAGGCACGGTGGCTCACGCCTGTAATCCTAGCACTCTGCGAGGCCGAGGTGGGAGGATCACTTGAGCTCAGGGGTTCGAGACCAGCCTGAGCAAGAGCGAGATCCCATCTCTACTAAAAATAGAAAAAATTAGCTGGCATGCTGGCATGCACCTGTAGTCCCAGCTACTTGGGAGGTTGAGGCAGGACGATCACTTGAGCCCAGGAGTGAAGTTGCTGTGAGCTAGGCTGGCACCGCAGCACTCTAGCCCAGGTGACAGAGGGAGACTGTCTCAAAAAAAAACCATAACGAGTTCTATGGGGATATTTACTGATAATTTCTGAGAAATGTATGCAAATCAAGAGAATGCAGTATTTTACTGACAAAAGAAATTTAACAACTTCTTTGGGAAAATATTCATTGTGATAATGGAAATAAGCATTGACACTGTAATATAACCAGTTTACATTCTCTGAAAATGGGCTGGTATTTGGGAATGTGTTGTGTATTGGGAAAAGTCTTGATTTGGGATTTAAAAATCGCCTTCAAGGAAAGACAACAGAATGGAAAACATGGCTTAAGGGTTAGTGTACCTGTGAGTGACTTCTTCATTTGCCAGACTTTATATATTATATATATAATAGTGTTCATTTATATATATAATAGTGTTTGTTTTATTTCTCATCTTAAAACAAATTTATGTATTAGTCCCTGGCATGTATACGAGGTGTTCAGTAAACATTTGTTAAATGGATAATGAATGGATTTTTGAGTGGAAATGAATTTTTAAAATTTCATTTAGATAGCTTGTGTATCTATCTACATGTAGATCATTAAAGGTTGACTTTTGTTCATAGAAATGATTTTTTTTTTTGAGACAGAGTCTCACTCTGTTGTGCGGGCTAGAGTGCCATGGCGTCAGCCTAGCTCACAGCACCTCACACTCCTGGGCTCAAGCGATCCTCCTGCCTCAGCCTCCCAAGTAGCTGGGACTATAGGCATGCACCACCATGCCCGGCTAATTTTTTCTATATATATTTTTAGTTGTCTGGCTAATTTCTTTCTATTTTTAGTAGAGACGGGGTTTCGCTCTTGCTCAGGCTGTTCTGGAACTCCTGAGCTCAAGCAATCGTCCTGCCTCGGCCTCCCAGAGTGCTAGGATTACAGGCGTGAGCCACCGCACCCGGCCAGAAATGATTATTTAGTGGGTGAAAATAAGGATAAAAAGAAAGCTGGGTCTTCCTAATACAGCATTACTCAGTTTCTTTATGCCAAGCTAAAGTTCCTGTTTACAGTTTTTTAAAAATTAAAAAAAAAAGAAAATTAAAGGTGTGAGAGACTAGCTCTCCCATGACATCTTATGGAAGTCCTTCTCTGCTTCTCCGTTTCCCAGGCTACTGCTTACTTCTTATGCTACCCAAACTCTCTTGATTTCATGGGGTTTTCAAGGTGGTAGCTTTGCACACGAAGGCTGTTTAACTGTGGCTTTCTCCAAAGTGATACCAGGCAGTAACTCCACTTCCTCTTGGTGAGGTAAATGCTTTGTCAGCATTCTTCACTTCTTTCAATCATAGGCTTCGAAAAGAAGAATTTATTTTACCAAGTGATTGAAAATATACGAGCCCTGATTTATCAGGTTCTACCAGAAAAAAAATTGCCTTTCCCCCTCTCTTTCCTTATTGGAAAGGCATGCCCAAAGGAGAGGTGTTTCTGGTGGAAGAAATATGGGTCTGAATTTCACATTGGGAGGAAAGACTGGCATTCAGCGAGTATTTGTTCACAGTCTACATGGTAAGCACCGTGCCTGGCACTGTGGGCTCCTGCCTATTGGAAGGAGGCAACATCTATATGTGAATTTAACAGTGTATAGCAGTGTTTGCCTAGGTGTCGAAGTTAGTGGTTCCAGAGTCTAGAGCCTAAATGCAAGAGGGGTTCAGAAATAGGGAAGCCTGTTGTGTACTGAGGTGTAGTGTTTGGGGAAAACCCCATGGAGGGGGAGTGATTTAGGAAAGGCCCTGAAGAATAGCTAGGATTCAGATGTTTGAGGGAACTTTCTTAAGGAAAAGTATAAATATCAGAGAGTGAAGAAAGAGGATTCTGGGACATTTAAGGAGAGGATGGTGACAAATGATGGGCTTGCTAAGGTGAGACCTGCTTGGGAAGAAATCTGAATGTTAGGCTGAGGAGAACAGACTTGATTTTGGGCTATATTAGGCTTTCGCAGGATGATGTTGCTGTGCTTTGAGAGACATGGATGCTGAGAGCACCATTTCTGATGTCTCTAATATCTGAGCTCCAGAAGGCCCACTTCACAGTGTTTGGATTGTTTCCTAGGCACAAATCCTCTTTGGAATAAGATGGAGCAAAATTAATTAATTAATTAAGTGATTAATTAATTGACATCTGTTAGGCATACTTTTGAAAAAGTGACTCACATGGAGATATAATCAAGGAGTGCCAAAAGTCTTTGCCAAATGAATCACTAAAGGTGATCGCTAAGTAAAGAAAGAAAATGATAATAACTTTGGCACAACATCCTTTCCTCCCAGATTAGCTGGTGTTAGAAGGACTTCGGGAGTGTAATTTGTAGTCTTTCAAATTGCATGTTAGCCCTTCTGGCTGCGGGTGAATTACTTTGCTGTGTCCCACCATGCTCTCGCTGTAACTAGGAGCTAGTTTTACAGCATGGGTATGAACAGGTGAGTGTGGCGTCTGTCATTTATGCTATTTTACAATAAAAACAGTTAAAAATATAGCCAATTCCAGCGACTCGGTGAAACCCTACAGTTCTTTCCAGTTTCCCTTCTCTATAACGATTAGGTCATGGTAGTTTGTGATGGGATTTAAAGGAACCTCTATTACTTGGGACAGGCCAGCAATTGTTGACTTTGCCCATACTCGGCACACAGCCCCAAAAATTCACAACCATAGAATTTGAAGCACCTTTGGTCACCTCACAGTCACGGGGCTTAATTTTGCAGATGAGTGCAAGTACATCTCACTTTAGATGATAGATGTTCCCTGGAAAGTTGCATGGAGATTGGATTTTTTCTTTCCTAAGTGATAGTTCTTTCTGAATTGATTATACTTTTTGCAGTGCTTTTTGTTCAGTTATGATTAATCGTGTATTGGCAAGAGCACCTAAACTTTCACTAATTAATCAGGTATCCATTGAGTGCCTACTATGTGACAGGCACTCTTCTGGACAGTGAGGATACAGAAGTGAAAAAACAATTTAAACTGGCGTCATGGGCTTATACTCTAGGTATAATGTACATTTAAGTCTCTCGTGTACAGAACATCCTGTTGATCAACCAATGAATGGTTATTTATCAAGTGTCTTGTATATGTTGAACATTGGGGCCAGGGATGTAGAGGAATTTGTACTTCAAAGAGATTACCTTCTAACTGGAATTCCAGAACTAATCTCGACACCCACAGAATGAATAAAGAATATTGCATTGATAGGCCACTGAGAGCTTAAGTGTGCTGCATGTCTACAGGCTGTAAGGCTGTAGGTGTTCAGAAGAAAGAAACGTGAAGGTAGGTCAGTGGAGGGCTTTATGGAGGGTGACAGGCGAAACTACCAGAGAAGCTGCTGCTGAAAGCCACCTACAGTGACTCTTTTTTTATTCATGGCCTTCCTTTCTCCCTAGTCTTTGTGTGGGGCTCGTGTACCACCAGTCTCTCCTGTATATTCTGCTGGGCTCTAGGGCTCCAACCCTAAACCCTAGTAGGTTCCTAGGAAAGCAGGGGCTGCAGGAGCCCTCTCTTCATAGGCGAGGCTCCTCCCTAACTGCCTGGACTGTTAAACAGGCAGAGAGGAGCTGTTGACTACTGAAATTTCTGAGGATATCCTCATCGTCTTCATATGTTTACCTTGATTTTCTCATCATGGAGAGTTCTAAAATAAATAGTACTGTGAGTATCCAGGGTATTTGTTTCTCCTTTATATCAAAGGGCAAGGAAAAAGCATAAAGGATGTTGGATATTGATTTGGGAACACACGTCTGGGCACTCTTCAATATCAAAATGGATTATTTTCCAAATGTTCATTTGTAAGTTATTGTTGGTAACACAGAAAACATTTTCCCATAGAAACAAGATTCTACACGGTGATTATGTTTTCTGGCTGGCCCACAGCAGCCTGTTTAATAGTGTGGCTGAACTATAGCACTCACAGAGACTAAGTGGCAGGTGTGATGCTATGTCTCTCAGAAAATGTGTTCCACGTTCCAATTTGGAACACTAGGAAGTCAGTCTCCGTCTCTGAAAGGAGGGGGTGGGGGCATTGGAGAGGACACCCCCAGGTCTGGCACACAGATGCTCCAGCAGCTGAGGCATCACTCGTTCACCCCCACCCCTCAAAACTGGCAGCCAGTGTGACTCCTGCAAAGGCTCTGGTGACAGGAGCATAGGAGGAGGGGTGGAAGCAAGCCACAATGGCTGGCTGGCTGTGGGGCAGCTGGGTTTAGGCCTCCTGCTTCCTGTCCTTGGCTTGGCAAGTGCTATTGACAAGAGATTTCATCTTTCCCTTTCCTTTATGCCCATTCTCTTTTTGGTGAGATTATTCAAAACCAGTTGTTCTCTTTTGCTCTCTCTGTTTTTAATCCTGCTACTGGCCCCACCAAGATGCCTATGTCACTCCTCATTCATTCCCCTTTTTCCTGAACACTTAGTACTCAAATAAAGATAAGTCTCTGTCATGGAGAAAGTGGGTTTTCCCCTAAAAGAGTGCTGACAAGGAAGAGTGGAAGTCATAAGATGTGATATGGTGATGCCAAGGTGGCCATCGGAAAGTAGATTCGGTGACTTTGAAATGAAGGTGAACAGTGAGGGGTTAAGCTCAGATCATGGCTCCTATCATAGGAGCTCTATGGAGCTGAACTTCCTGGCTTTGAATTCTATGAGGTTCAAGTAATCTAGGAGTCCATGTTAGTTATGTAAAGTGACTCTATAGAAATCCACAGAGACAAAAACATAGATAGTTAAAGCTGTCTGTCCGTGATCACAGTCCAAATGCCATTATGCAGTGGCAGCAAGATAGAGCCAGAATTTATAAATAGGTCATTTCAAAATGATATTTTGAAAAATCAGCTCATAAACAGGTAATAATTATGTTAGGCTACAATGCCCCAGACTCCTTTGCTCTCATTCTGTACTACCCACCACATTTATAATTATAATGTGGCTTACCATACTCTATTGGAAGAGAGTGCTCTGTTCATAAAACAGGAGTATCTAGTCCTCTTAGTGGTTCATTTTTTTTTTTAGTAAAAATTAAGAAATTGGCATTTTGGTTTATGTATTGGCCTTTTGTGAGCTTGGCTAGTGTGAGTCCATTCTCAAGCGCCTCAAAAATTGAAGACCAGATTCTGGACCTTGGGGACCCAGCCAAGATGCTGCCTTTGAAAGCCTCTATTCAGATGATGGACCAGCAGGCCTCTCACTGAGCTCCTTTCGTCAAAGATACCTCTCACTTTCCAGATGGGAAGCGGAGCCTCTGAAAAGTGGTGTTGCTTTCCTAAGGTCCTCACAACTGCTCAGCAGTGACAAAGCTGGGATTGGAGTCAAGATCTTCCGACCCTCATATCACTGCTTTTTTCAATACACTGTATGTTTTTACAGCTACACCACAAGTTAGATCTTGTTTCTTAAATTGCTGAAATGGAGAAAAAAGGAAGAAATAAGAGTGGAGTAGACAGCAGGGTTTGCTTTCTTAAGTTTGCTCCGTATCGAATAGGACCAGTTATTATTTAAAACCAGGCAGGGTACAAATGCCATCCACTATATTCTAGTAAGTGGAATGCCAGTGGGTAATGAGTCCAATTTCTGAGCTAAGAGCATTATTTGTTGCTGACTTTGTGACTGCTTTTAGTAGGAGCTATGTGCAAGCATTCCAGATCACGTTCGCAGAGCCAGGAGCGGTGCCACCCAGTGAAATATGACTAAGCAGCTCAGATTTGCTTGCTCCATTGCACTATGTAATGACATTTCCTCCAAAGTTCAGGGGTTAACAGAGGCAGTGTGCTCAGCTGTGAGAATTAGAAAATGTGATTAAAGATGACCTAAGTTAATTTAAGATTTTGCTCAATAAGGACAAGGAAGAGCTAGAATATTCCTAAATATTTGGAATCTTTTTTTTTTTTTTTGAATGGGCCTGAAATGTAAGCTGTATGTCCTTGGGGTCCCACTGAATCACTTGCTTTTCAGTTGATTAAACTTTTAAACTCTTGAGTGATGGAGCCTATTGTGATCACCTCCAACCCTAAATTAGCTTTAAATGGAAGTTGATTGGGTGTTACTGATGTCACATGACATTAAAGACTGATAGTTCTGAACCAGAATAGGATATGACTTCTTTTCTTAACCAGCATATGGCTGGGCTGCTGTGACTGGTTAACTGAGGTGGTTAGAGCATGATGCCAAGGAAATCAGGAGGCTGGATGTCATTGCAGGTGGCCTAGATGGTTTAGCTTGGGTCTGTAACCACAGGCTGGACCCCCACTGGACTAACACCTCACAAACATGGACTATGCCTCACAAGGTAGAACTGGTTAAACAAATAGGAGGAGCTTAGTGCAGTCCTTGCCCACTTCTGGCAAATGTGGCCAAGTGCCTGCCGAGTCAGAGCTGCCCCTTGAAATGGGAAGGACAGCACAGGAACCGGGCAACACCCCTATGGAGACAATCTTGTCATACAGGAGATTTTCTCTTTGCTGCGATCAGTTGAATGAGTCATTTTAGAGGTTGTAAGAAATTTGCTGCAGATGGTATAGATGCTTCTCGTGTTGACAGTAGCAAGGGATTTCTTTTTGTATGCAAACTCATGGATTGCTTTTTCATTTTTTTCTATGTCTCATGGAAACATGGTATGCATGCAGGGCTATAATGCCCCTCAGAGCACTTTCTTGTGTATTTTTATTGATTCCATCACTTTCCTGCTCTGTGACTTCACTACTCCGAGTCTTAGTTTACTTATCTATGAAATGGGGAAAATAATCGTACCCACACAGCAGTCATGCTGGGAGAATCAAATGCAAAAAAATATATGTTTGTATCTTAAGTCTGTTCAGGCTGCCCGAACAAAATACCATAAACTGAGTGGCTTATAAACAAGAGAAATGTATTAATATTTCTTATGGTTCTGGAGGCTGGGAAGTCCTAGATCAAGGCACCAGCAGATTTAGTGTCTGATGAGGTCCTACTTACTGTGTCCTCACATGGTGAAAGAGACGAGGCAGCTCTCTGGAGCCTCTTTTATACAGGCGCTGCTCCCATTCATGACAGCTTTGCCCTCATGACCTAATCACCTCCCAACAACCCTAACTCCAAATACCAACACATTGGTGGTTAGGTTTAAACAGGAATTTGGGAAGGACACAACCATTCAGATTGTAGCATATATAATCTCCAAGCATGGTGCCAGGCGCATAGCAGGAACTCAGTAAATCAGTAAGTGGTAGCTATAAGATTAGTGTGAAAATGGAACAAGGGATTGGGGGAGTTTCTTCTCATGTACTTCCTTGCTTTTGTCAGTTTACATGTTGAAACTGAGAACTACTCCAAAAGATTCTATTTGTACAGCCACAAAATTATTAACTTCTGTGCAGTTTATGCTGGCAGATCCCCAATAGTTCGGAATTAACACCTGGTGTTTAGTGGATTGAAAATAGGTTTTGCTGTCATTGTGGATATCCAGAATGGAAAAATGTGGGGAAACATTTAAAAATTAAATGTCTAGTTTGATTACATCTGCCGATGTAGGAATGGACCTTAGGTTGGCTATATGTAAATACTTCTAAAAAATTTGAAATGAAGTTTAATTCTTGTCTCTCCTATTGCTTACCCGGAGTAGAGTAAATGTTTTTGTTGTTGTTAAACTTAAACCTTGCCTCATCTGATTGCAAGAGTGGTACCTTGAAACCATCTAGCAATAGTCTAAGAAGCAGTGCTTTTTTTCTTGTCTGAGTCACAGTAGTAGTGGTAAGATAAGTGGAGGGAGGAAATCCTACTGTTCATCTGACCTTCACAGATCCAGCTGGAACTAACTGGCTTATTTCTGGACCAAAATAGGTATAAAGAAAGTTCAGCTAATCTGGGACTCAGGCACATACCAGGGACACTAAACAGGCTAGTGAGGCTTGTACGGGACACTAGAATATTAGTATCATCATGACTGTGTCATGATTTGACTTTCGTTTTGAAAAATTTCATTGAAAATGACTTTGAAAAATTACATACAGCATAAATGTGCAAATTTGCATTAACTTTTCTTATTATTTATTTATTTATTTTTTGAGACAGAGTCTCACTCTGTTGCCTGGGCTAGAGTGCCATGGCGTCAGCCTAGCTCACAGCAACCTCAAACTCCTGGGCTCAAGTGATGCTCCTGCCTCAGCCTTCCCAGTAGCTGGGACTACAGGCATGTGCCACCATGCCCAGCTAATATTTTCTATATATTTTTAGTTGTCCTTTTAGCTAATTTCTTTCTATTTTTTTTAGTAGAGACGGGGTCTTGCTCTTGCTCAGGCTGGTCTCGAACTCCTGACCTCAAACGATCCTCCCACCTTGGCCTCCTAGAGTGTTAGGATTACAAGCGTGAGCCACCACACCCAGCCTGCATTACCTTTTAACAGGTTCCAGTGCTTTGCAGACAGAAAGGGGAATTGGATCTCCAGTCTGTCTGTATAAATGAGTGGGGTTAGTTCTAGGCAAATGGCTTATACTGTTATCTACTTTTCCTTGTACTTCTCACATCCTCTCCACGTTGAGGGATTTTCCTTGCTTTCTCCTAGCTGGGCACCAGAGCCCTTAACATCATGATCTCTAGACTTGGTTTCACACTTCTCATTTCCACTAAGATATAAATGACTGACAACACTTAAAGTGTTGTGTTCCCTCCAGATATTAATAATATTTCCATTTTCTTAAGCGACCTATCTCAAGTCTCCTACAGAAGAAATTTTGGGGTGGAATTTTCAATATCATTTAATTTGGGGCTTAGGAGGGTGTAGTGTGGTGAAGGGTGTTTGTGGTTATATCAGATCTTCCAACTGCTCTGAAATAATAATCCTTAGGCATTGCCTTCTCTACCAGTTCCCAGAGGCCTCTTCCAACTCCTTCCTGTGTAGTTGCTAGTGCTACAGAATAGGCTTGCAGTGAGAAGAACAATGTCTGTTGATAAATAAACTAGAGTATATTGGGGTTTTTTTCAAAAGGGAACTGTGTACAGTCCAGGAAACTTCCCTCAAGCAGATGCAATGACTCTTGCTGATACGCATTTCATTTTCTGATCAGTTTATTTATTTTCAAATTCATTCAAGTACCAGTACAAGTGACTAATACTGGTGTTGCTGTGTATAGACAGTCAATGACCCTGCATAAGGAACAACTAAAAACAAAAGGGGGAGGTTTTTATCATAGCTTTTGTTCTCATGCTTTATTCTGCTAATGTTTAACTTCTGCTTATTATTGTAGACTCCACCCATCTCTACCATACCCACCAAATGCACTTATCCACATACACATACACATGTACACTCCCGTTAGGAATTATGGACTAAAAACAAGTGAATTTCTTGCTTTGCTATCATTTTTTATTTATTTATTTATTTTTCATTTTTATTTTTTTATTTTTTTATTCCAGGGCTTTGCTATCATTTTGGCATAGATGTCATTAACACTTTCCCACTTGATCAGTTCTAAGGGGGACTCAGTAAGTCCAGAATCTCCCATGATACTGGACACTCTCTCTAGAGTCTATTGTATGTTGTTCATCCAGGCTTTGACAAACTAAAACAGAACTCCTGTCAATTTATTCCTGGAAAACTTTGAATTTTATATTGTAGTGTTCAGAAATATATTTAGATCATAGTGTTATTTAATCCTTTAGTAATATTAGCATTACTTTTACTAAGAGTATATTAATTTCTCATTTTTAGATCCAGTTGGGCTCTTCAGTCATTTTAACTTGGAATGTAAAACATTGATTGATTAAATGAATAGTAGAGTTGTGAACACCAGAACAGGCAGACTTGTGTAGGCTCCCATTTGCATGTATCTTTATTGACCCCCTCCCAAACTTGAAAAAATGGTATTATATATTTTCGTTCTAGAAACAGATTTTAGGTCTTCAAGAATATGTACAAAAAGAAGATAAAAATTTTGTCTTGAGGCCGGGTGCAGTGGCTCACGCCTGTAATCCTAGCACTCTGGGAGTCTGAGGCGAGTGGATTGTTCGAGCTCAGGAGTTCGAAGCCAGCCTGAGCAAGAGCGAGACCCTGTCTCTACTAAAAATAGAAAGAAATTAATCAGACAACTAAAAATATATAGAAAAAATTAGCCGGGCATGGTGGCGCATGCCTGTAGTCCCAGCTACTCGGGAGGCTGAGGCAGAAGGATTGCTTGAGCCCAGGAGTGTGAGGTTGCTGTGAGCTAGACTGACGCCACGGCACTGTAGCCCGGGCAACACAGTGAGACTCTGTCTCAAAAAAAAAAAAAAAATTTGTCTTGTTGTGGCTCCCAGAAAATATGCAGATTAAAAATGGAACAAATGGCTCTGCCTAATGGGAAGAAAGACCCTTCAAAATCCTCGGTCCAATACCAATCATGTCCCATATGAAAAGGTACATTTTATTCCCATCACGACATTTGGGGAAAACTGATGCAATCTGTTTTCTTCAGGAGATTTCTAGGCATCCTGAAACAAAATGTTTTTAGAAGGGGCATTTCCATCCAGAAGGTGAGCATCTGGTTACCTATAGATATGTATATCTACATTGTTGGCTGGCAAATTAATAGATTGTGCCTGTGCTTCAGAATACTTCTAGTCCCAAATATGTATTTTTGAGACTAGAAGACTCAATACATTTTAATACATTGACTACATCTTAAACTTAACAATTAAATTGTATTTAAAACAACAACTGATTGGTGTCTTCCCTAGAGACAGTAGCCTATCAGAATGATAGTTGAGACTGGCAAAGTGAAATGTTTTATTTATTTAATGTGTTTTTGCTGAGAGTTGAGTAATATCAGGAAGGCCAGAGGTCATATCTGGAAAAGTCACATAATGCCAGGAAGAACCTATAGGCTCAAACATGCAAAGGTTCAGATCCATGAAGATGAGCTGAGAGGGGAAAGATGAAGCAGCAGAAAGGCTGGGAGCAAAAGGCAGACCCGGGCAGAAAGTTTGGGCAACTTGGAGTGAGGATCCCAGGCAGGTGGGATCCAGTGGGCAGCAGCAGGGAGGAGGGGGAGCAGAGAGAAAGGCACTTCTGACAGCGCCCCAACTGAGTACAGTGAATAAACTGTGAAGATGAATGTGTGTCAAAAAGGCTCCACCTCCTTTTTTGTGGACTACTGAGGACATTCTGTAGGTGATCGGCATTAATTGTAACTTATGCATATGAGCTTCCAGTAACTGGGCCGAGAGTATCAATATGCTCAGGTCAGAAGTGTGGGTCTGAGCATGCATTGTGCATTTCCTGGTGGGCGCTGCCTTCTCAGCTTGGCTCTCATTTCCCATTACCGCTTCCCTCTGACTCACTGATGGCCTGCCACATGTCATTAGGCGGCTCAGCTGCCGCTCTCATTTCTCCCAAAGGTATACCGAGGTTTGTGTCTTGGCTTTTACATTTTTTCTTCTGAGAGCTGGAGGAAGTCGGCCTTTGATAGTTTTGTTTGTTGAGTTGAATACTTATAGTGTCTTACAGTTTCAATTTGCCTTTCTCATAGGTATTTGATCCTGATGACCTTTATTCAGGGGTCAATTTCTCCAAGGTTCTGAGTACCCTTTTAGCTGTCAACAAAGCGACAGAAGGTAAGCAGGGCTTGTGATTTATGAGTTCTGGGTGACATTTTTGCATCCGTATGTTTCTGATTACTCCAGGAGCCAGCTATGGCCAGGATTGTTTGACTGGTGCAAATTTTCCCACTGCCCCCCAAATAAAGCCCAACAAGCATCAAATGCTTTAATTTTTCAAGGTTTAGCATTTAGACACACTTACGGCCGATGTTCTCCTAATGCCTTTAATATAATGATAAGAACCAAGAAAATATTTCATTCAAAGCTCTTGAGTAGCCAATTGAGTATAACAAGACAGAAAATAAAAAGGAAAAGAGCAGTTCCCTTTTTCATAAAGTTTGCAAAATACAGTCGTCACTTCCCTTTCCTCACTAGAGATATATTTTTTCGTTGTTTTCCGTATGTCTTGTCCATATAAAGGAATCCTTCGGTAACCTTGCACCAGAAATGAAGCCTTGGGTTCGTAGAGAGTGAAAAGAATATCTTTTATTTAAATGTTTAACACTCATTACTATGGATGTATTAAATATACATCTTAAGTGTGAAGAAAATGATGATAAACAGAGTATAATTTTACTCCTTCTGTGATACAGTATTTTACCAACAGCAGTGTAGTAATAATCACAGTTAAAATGCTTTGAGCTCTTAACCTGGGTCTAGGCTGTCCTAAGAGCCATCGATGGTTTCATTTAATCTCTGAAACAGCCCTGGGGGGTAGGTATTATTATTATTAGGTCCATATTACAGATAAGGAAAGTCAGGCCCACAGTTGCCCAACTAGAAAGTAAGTGGCTGAGCTGGGATTCAAACCCACTCCTGACTGACTCCAGAGCCCTTCTGCCCAAACACAGGTCTTGCTGCTCAAACTGTTGGAGAGACCAACCAGCTGTGTACCCAGCACTGCCAGGTGCTACAAAGGAAGTGGAAGATATGGTCCCCACCCTTGAGAAAATTACCGTCTATTTAGGGAGACGCAACTTACCCACGTGAAACAATTAGAGAACAAGAGCGGACAATGTAATCAAGTGCCAAATAGGATGGAGCATCTAGGAAGCTATCAAGTAATTATAGTTTTAGTCAAAAGAGCTGTATATAATAGCAATACATGTAAAAATACTTCTCCAAAGTTGTTCTTTTGCTTTTTGGGGAAAAACATGCTTTTGAGCTATTATAAGGCGTATAGCAGAAAGTACAGCTAATTCAAGCAACTATATTTAACACACATGACAACTATCCAGTTCTAGGCAGGGAGGATCGTGTAATTCTAACATTATGCCACACAAATTATACGTTCCTTTGCCAAACTCTCCTAGCAAGTTTTACAGTCTCTTCCCCTGCCACAGATATTTATAAAAATACAAGGAGGTGAAAGTTAAAACCCACAGCATCAAGGAAATTACTTGGATACTGAGCTTGTCGCCTAGGGAATGTTTGGGCTTTAGACTTTTCAGTTTATGTCTTTTAAAAATAAATGGAGAGGAAAAGAACCCTTATTTGAATTTGTCAAGAAGCCAACTTCTCTCTTTTGTACACTCTCAGCATACTGAAAACATCCAGCTCAGCCCTGGCCTGATCAAATTTCATGAGGTTTCAAGGAAGAGAAAACTCCTGAGTTTGATTTAAAAAAAAATAAATTGTTCTAGTAGCGAGATCGCATCTTTCCCAGACACACACTCTCTCTCATTCTCATTCTCCACCCCTCCGCACACACATTGGGGAGATTTTACATTATATATGCCACATGTATTGTTACATGGGAGTAAGAGAAGAACCACTGAGTTATGGGCCAAAAAACAAAGAGAGAAATTTGAAATATTTCAAAGTAATAAGAGCCACAAACAGCTGTTTGGTACCCAATATAGTTCTGCCTTGGATAACAGGGCATGCTATTGCAACTGGTTCACGAGGGAAGAGTTGTAGGGAAATGGGTTAAGAGAAAATGTGGTTCTGTCGCTGTTTTTCATTCTACTGGAGAGCAATGGCCAGTAAGGTTAAGAACAAGAAGCTGGTCACCATAAAAGGATGGGGTGGCGGGGAAGGGGCTGAAATACACTTGGCATGTTCATAACGACAGCAGAGTTACAGCCAGGATGCCTTAGATAATGTCCCATGAAAGGTAATGTTATGTTGTACATGTTTTTCTGCCCCGAGTGCCTCCTTTACCATGCCTTTTCCTCTTTTCACAGATCAACTGTCAGAAAGACCATGTGGACGTTCCTCTTCTCTTAGTGCTGCTAATAGTTCTCAGACAAACCCACAGGGAGCAATTTCTAGCACAGCTCCAGGGCTGCAAAGGCAGTCAAAGGCAGTGGTAAGTATAGTCCCCAGTTCCCTCTGTTTGTTTTAAAACCCATAAAATTAGATCGATATCTTAGTTGCATCTCCATATGTGGGGAGACAGCCATCGTGTTTGTTTGGATGTCACTGAGAAAACCAGTTAGAAACTGAGCACCAATTCAGGCTAGCCTGATGGAATAAATCAAAGACATGTGGAGTGGAGAGTTGAAAAAATCCAAAAAATTGGGGTGGGAGCCTCATCTCTCTCTCTTACTAGAATTGGGCCAGTCACTTAACTGAGAATGCTATGCAAATGTAAGTCATTATGGCTACTTCCTGATGGCTGTTTGCTGGGATTTTCCCTATGTGTTGTTTTATTAGGAAAACTAGATGGTGCCTGACACATAGTAGGCAATGAATAAATATCAATTACTATCCTCATCATTGTCATTTTTATTTTTCTCTTGGCATTCCAATTGAGCAAGATCCAACTTTAAATATCAGTCTATGATGAACTTCTATATTGAGATCTCGCAGTTGTCTTTGCATTTGGTCTCATTGGGAGCTTTTATTTGGGAGGAAACACCTCATCTTCTGCTTGTTGGGTGGAACCTTTATTCCCTGTAAGCCACCATGAACTATCACTTCCAAAGCACTTAAATGGGGGGTTCTTAACCTTTTTGAGATCACAGATCCCTTCGAGATGCTGATGGCACTATGGCTCTCCATCCTTGCACCCTCTCAAACTGTATACAGAAGCCCACGTGTATAAACTCATTTGGGCAAAGATTCATTGTGCTTATCAGATTCTCAAAGGGGTCTGTGACCCTCAAAAAGCCCAATTCATACATAACAGGTTAAGAACTCCCAACTTAGGTAGCTATGGAGAATTTGATCTTTGCATATGTATAAGTCTTAGACAAATTAAGATATTCTTAGTAATTGGGAGATGAGAGGCAGGTTTTATGAGAGTAAGTTAGTACATCTTGGTCATATCATTATGTGGACAATGTGTGTATGTTGAGCAGGGGGAGGTGGAATAGTTTATCACTCTACTTTGTTACCTGGCTTAGTTAAATATATATATTTAGATAATTGATAGAGGGAGAGGGAAATGAAAGCTATGACACCCTCCAAAATACACATTCTCACAAATGCAAAAGTTTGCATACTTTTGAGGGGTTTGTTAATCTCCCCTGAGACCCATTTATGGAATCCTAAGTTTAAAACCTAGGAATGAGTTGGACCTGGGGTTTTATCCTTGGTTACCCCACTTTATTTGCCTAAATCCATATCATTTCTACCTCTGCTTCATTTAGATGAGTGCTTAATCTGATGTGGGTTTTGTTTCTTTAGGAGATGACGGAAAATGGAAGTCACCAGTTGATAGTAAAAGCAAGATTCAACTTTAAGCAGACTAATGAAGATGAACTGTCAGTCTGTAAAGGGGACATCATTTACGTCACTCGAGTTGAAGAAGGAGGCTGGTGGGAAGGCACATTAAATGGGAAAACAGGCTGGTTCCCTAGTAATTATGTCCGAGAAATTAAATCCAGTGGTAAGTGAAGCTTTTAAAAGCCTTTTCGCATGTGACTCTTGTACTTTCTTGGTGTTCTTGCTAAAAATCTTGTAGTTTTAATTGGTTAACAGAAACTGTTTATACTTGTATGTGTACGTCAAAAATAAGACTAGAACAGAACTGGAAAAAAAAATCTGTGATTAGATATTTTGAAACAAAGTTGTATTTAGATTACATAGAGGCAGCAAAAAGCTAAAAAAGCCAAGGAATTCAAAGCTTAGACAACTGTTCCATCTTAGCTATGTCCCTTTATGTCTACTAATTCTAGCTCATGTAATATAGTACATAGTCCTTCCTGCTACTCTAAAACTCACCATGGCAAAATACAATAATAAGAGAGGCCATGTGCTAACTTCCTTTTTCAGCCCTAAGCCCTTTAAGCAGACGTAAGACTACATGCCTCAGAAATGTGTGGAGAGATAGCAATCATAGGGCTGCAGGAAGCTGTCTGGCCTCTTTGATTTGGAACCAGATTGCCTGCCCTTAACTCATTGCATACTGCTAGCCGCTTGCCCTTTTTCTGCAACAATATCCAGAGAATGAAATCTAGTTAGTCTTCAGTAGCCCTTCTTAGAGTTTTTTTTCTTGTAACTCACTTGCCCTTTATTATTTAAGAAGGTAGGCTCTGCTTATATTACAAAAAAAAAACAACCAAACCTTTATACATAAAAATATGTCACAATATACATAAAAGAGTGTTCAATCATTCACATTATTACATCTCTTCATTTTTGAAAACTATTTACACCAGGGCTCCTTTGAGTGGTTAGCTCCTCAGTGCATTATTTCTTTTGTTGATGTCTTCATTGCTTCTTTAATGCCTCAAATTGATACAATTAATTAATTAAATTATAGACACACTGTAAATAAAATGAAACGTCACGGCCGGGCGTGGTGGCTCACGCCTGTAATCCTAGCACTCTGGAAGGCCGAGGCGGGCGGATTGTTTGAGCTCAGGAGTTCGAGACCAGCCTGAGCAAGAATGAGACCCCGTCTCTACTAAAAATAGAAAGAAATTATCTGGACAACTAAAAATATATAGAAAAAATTAGCCGGGCATGGTGGTGCACGCCTGTAGTCCCAGCTACTCGAGAGGCTGAGGCAGTAGGATTGCTCGAGCCCAGGAGTTTGAGGTTGCTGTGAGCTAGGCTGATGCCACGGCACTCACTCTAGCCCAGGCAAAAGAGTGAGACTCCGTCTCAAAAAAAAAAAAAAAAAAAAAGAAACGTCACAAAAATGTATAGTTGACCCTTGAACAATGTGGGGGTTAGGGGTGCTGAGCCCCTGCACAGTCAAAAATCCTTGTATAACTTTTGACTCCCCGAAACTTAACTACTAATCGCCTACTGTTGATCAGCAGCCTTACTGATAACATCAAGTCGATTAAGACATATTTTGTATGTTATGTGTATTATATACTGTATTCGTACAATAAAGTAAGCTGGAGAAAAGAAAATGTTATTAAGAAAATCATAAGGAAGAAAGGGAAAATACATTGACTATTCATTAAATGGAAGTGGATCATCATAAAGGTCTTCATCTTTGCTGTCTTCACATTGAGTAGGCTGAGGAGGAGGAGGAAAAGGAGGGGTTGGTCTTGCAGTCTCAGGGTGGCAGAGCTGGGAGAAAATCTGCTTATAAATGGACCTGCGCAGTCCAAACCCGTGTTGTTCAAGGGTTAACTGTAGAATGTAGACAATAAAACTTCCTCTTCCCTTTGCTCCCTCCCCCAGATAACCACTGTTGGGAGCTTTTCCCTAAAGCATTTAAAATAAAATTTAGTTTGCACAGTTTTCTGTGTTCTGTGTTGGGTGAAAAGGGGCCTCTCCTTTAATGTAATATGTTTACAAACAGATTTATGTATGTGGAGACTTCTTAGCATTTTTATTCTTTTATTTTTATTTTTTGTTGTTCAAAACTTATACTTTATTTTTCTTGAATATTTATATTTATGCTTTTTGTCACTATGCACACTGGTTATTTTTAAAAAGCCTGAGTCACTTTGTGATTTTAGTCCCAATATAACAATCATCCCCTCACTCTTAGAATTCCTTTGCCTTTGTCACTTTGCCTTCTTAGCATTTTTAATTGCTGGGAATTGAGAATTTTCTTTTGAGCCCTGAAGTATTTTCACAGGCCTTGCCTGGAATTTTCTTGGTTTTGATGATTTTCACAGATGATTTTTACCCCTTGCTAAATCTTTCAATTGACGTCATTTAGTTGTCAGAATCCCTAAATGATTTTTCAGATTCACTCTAACGTTGTTCCCTGATTCAGTGTCTCCATGTGCAAAACTATAATAAAAGGAGCAGCTCCTATTGCCTTGTTTGGGAACTCCAAGCATTGTTGAGGAGACATGGGAAGTGGACAGCGTGCCCTCACTTTCATGGTCCTCATTATAATGTCCCTCACTGTTTGCCTTGTAGCATAGTCTGGCCACTCCCTTATGGACTGGCCCAGGCTGTTTGTCCTGGTCTTTGGGCCCTTCCCTTTAAATTTCTCCTATACTCTCTTTGGTTTAGAACTCAGTTTAGGACTCATGTGGCAAGCTCCAGCTCTGATTTGAGCACTTAGGTAACCCCTAGAAGCATCTAACCCAACTGTCAGGGATAGGTCTGGGTTGCTTGGGTCAGGGAAGCCCTGGAACTAGAAGTGTATGGAGCAACATCTTCTGTAGCTTCCTAATTGGCATCCCTACTCCTGTCCTTGTCACTCCTATACTTTAATCTAAACTCAGTAGCCAGAGTGACTGTTTGAAAATGCAACTTGGGCCATGGCCCCCCATCTCAAAAAGAGTAAAGGCCAAGGTCATCACAATAGCCTACAAGGCCCTCTAAGATCTGGCCTCCTGTTGCCCCTCTGGCCTCTTCTCTGACCATACTCCTCCTCTGGCCTCCTCTCGCCCACATTCATTTCACTTTAGCCACACTAGCCTCTTGGCTGCCTGTGTCAGATAGGCCCCTGCCATGCTTGCTGTCCTGTCTGGAACACTCCCTCCAGCTATATCAGCATGGCTGGTTTCCTCACCTCCTTCAGGGCCACTCACTTGTTCGCTTTGCAGGGGGGCCTTCCCTGGTCACCCAGGAGAAAATTGAACCCTATCCCCACTGTCTCTAATTCCCCTTCCCTGCTTTATTTTTTTGCTCATCATTTCTTTCCATCTAAACTACAATATACTTATTTATTTCATTTCCTGTCTATATCTTACCATTAGAATGTAAATACCACAAGGGCAGAGAATTTTTTCTATTTTGTTTATACTCAGTAAATATTTGTAAAATAAATGAATATTGTGAGGTAGGTAATTAAATTCTGTTCAGCTTGTTCATTGAGTACCTCCTAGGCACTCGGGGGTCTATAACAATCTATACCTCATGGACTCTGTCCCCTAGGGCCTTACATACAGTGTGGTAGTCAAGACAGCTTTGTACACAACCAACTGTAACAGTATAGGACAGAGTAAGCAACACAGACAAAGGGCTAGGTAAGATGGTGTTAGAGCAGCGAAGACACAATTTGATCAAAAATAATCTAAAGAGGGGGAAGCACTTAAATTGGGTCTTGAAGGGGGCAAGAAACTTCCGCCTGGTAGAAGAGGGTTAGAAGGAGTTTGTAAGGTAAAGCACAGAAGTAGGAAAGCGTGGAGTGGGTGGCGGGGTGATTTTGATTGGGAATCAAGTGTGTGAAGAGAAGAAGTGGGACCTTGAGCTGGAGCTACATTAAGAAGGGCATCAATGTCAAGTTTTAAGCAGGGGATAACGTGATTTAGGAAGATCCTTCTAGTGGTAGTGTGGGGGATGGATAGCAGGGAGGTGGTGGGGATAACCAATGATGATGTAGGGAAACCAGTAGAGGCTACTGCTGAGGTCCAGGCAATCCAGATAGTGGCGTGGACTACTCTGGTGATAGTAGGGAGGAAGTGGAAGGATGCAGTAGATACAGTTGAAATAAATTCAGAAAACTTGCCGATGATTAGCATGCGTATAAGGGAAGAGGTGAGGATAACTCCAAGTCACTTGATGGTGAGCTCCTTAAGGGCATGCACTGTCGTCTGCCTACCCAGCCAGCAAAGGTTTATTTTTTTATGGTTAGGGTATCAGTCTCTGTCCTAGGCACTGGTGCAACAGAGAAGCACAGGACATGGCTCTGGCCTTCATGGTGCTCATACTCTAGTGGGGGAAGACATCATTAGAATACACTGTGATGAGTTTAATGATAGAGCTAACTACAAGGTGCTGTGGGTAGGGGTGAGGAGAAGAGGGGCACCTAACTCATCTTGACGGGGAGGTCAAGGGGGACTTATTCATCTTTGAATACTTTGTATATTTTGTATACTTTTCTCCATAGTGCCTAACATGGTGCTTTAGACATAGGAAATGTTTGATATGTATGTGCTGAACTACATTAATAGAGATGATAGAAAGAGGAGGAGGGTGTGTGTGTGCGCGCATGTGCATGTGTTGTGGGGGCGGTTGGTACTGAAGATGATAAATTGTTTTGGACTTGTTGCATGGAGGTAGAGTGAGTCATAGATCCGAAGACTTCCAGCAAGGAGTTGGTAGTTATGGATAATAGAGCACACGAGAGAGATAAGAGCTGGAGATGACACAACTGACACTATAATGTAGTGGATGATGAAGTGTAAAATCTATAGTCGATTATCAGTGTTCATAGGCAGAGAATGTATTATGGCTAAAGAGGTTAGAGGAGGCTTCATGGAGGATACAGATAGGGCTTTCTTTTTTTTTTTTTAGACAGAGTCTTACTGTGTTGCCCTGGCTAGAGTGAGTGCCGTGGCATCAGCCTAGCTCACAGCAATCTCAAATTCCTGGGCTCAAGCGATCCTCCTGCCTCAGCCTCCCGAGTAGCTGGGACTACAGGCACATGCCACCATGCCCGGCTAATTTTTTTATGTATATATATTTTAATCGTCTAGCTAATTTCTTTCTATTTTTTTAGTAGAGACGGGGTCTTGCTCTTGCTCAGGCTGGTTTCGAATTCCTGAGCTCAAACAATCCACCCGCCTCGGCCTCCCAGAGTGCTAGGATTACAGGCGTGAGCCACCGCGCCCGGCCCAGATAGGGCTTGAGTTGAACACTGAAAGACAGCTGTGGGGACAGGCCCAGAAGAGAGGCAAAGACAATCTAAGGCATAGTCATTGGTCAGAGAAAACAAAAACCACGAAGATTCTGTGGTGGGACTGAGCAGAGTGAGCTTGGAGGAAAGTGGAAGAGATTAGCTTGGTGTAATAAAAATGTCTTGCTGGGGAAGCAGGTGCTCAGATAAGTCTTTGTTGATTTGAATTCTTTCCCACCCCAACTCTTGCTTCCTCCACAAAATTGTGAGTAAGCCACACCTATCTAGGATGCTGCTGAGGGACATTATAAATTCAATGCCGTGTTGTGTTATCTTTGATCTAGAAAATGCTTGTCATTTTTTTTATGTCTTTCAATAAACTCCATACTGGTGTAAGTTTAGGAAAGAAGATTTGTCTTTAAGGAGTTTGAAAAAAGTGATTTATAGATGAAATGCATATTTCATAGAAATGAAACCTCTAATGTATAGTTATTTTTTTTTTTTTTGAGACAGAGTCTCACTCTGTTGCCCTGGCTAGAGTGAGTGCCATGGCGTCAGCCTAGCTCACAGCAACCTCAAACTCCTGGGCTCAAGTGATCCTTCTGCCTCAGCCTCCCGAGTAGCTGGGACTACAGGCATGCGCCACCATGCCCGGCTAATTTTTTCTATATATTTTTAGTTGTCTGATTAATTTCTTTCTATTTTTAGTAGAGACGGGGTCTCGCTCTTGCTCAGGCTGGTCTGGAACTCCTGAGCTCAAAGGGTCCACCCGTCTCGGCCTCCCAGAGTGCTAGGATTACAGGCGTGAGCCACCAATTTAGAGTTTTAATCCTCACTGCAATACAGTCTCTGGGCCATTTATGAACTTGAATCAGGCATGGAACTGAAGAACTCCAGTGATCACTGTCTGCTTCCTATTGGGTCAGACATGTAACTCTGTGGTCACCGGAATAGTCAGTGAGTCTGACAAATTCATACATGTAGCCTGGGGGAGGGGACTATTCCACCTGATACTACACATCCTTTTGTAATGCCTTAAAAGCAAAACAAAGTCCAGAGCTGTACAACCCTCACCCTGCAGATTGCTGTGCCATGGGAGTGCTGTGCATAGTTTTGTTCCCTTTAGACTGTCATTGACAAGAGCACTTTGTGCTCTGGTAAATTTGCCCTTGGTGAGTGGCATTTTAAGTTTTGGATTCCACTGTAGCTCTTGTCTGGTAATAATTATGGCCAAAGCTCTGGGGACAGCTTTTCCCCGCTCTTTCAGAGGAGGCTGATTTTAGAGGAGGTACAGGATAAAGAACCACTTACCTAATACTATAGAAAGTTAAGTAATAGAACATTTGAATATAAAACACACACACACACACACACACACACACACAAATCTCCTTTCAACATGAGCTTGAGGCTGAGGGTAGAGTAGGTTTTTGTGACCATGAGGTTCAAAACCTCTCTCCAAGGATGATGGAACTTGGACATTGATGACATCATGAAGCCATTATTACCAATTCTGTTTGCCTACCTCTGGGTTTCATATTACATGAGAAAAGTAAATGATATTTTGAGCAAAATTATATTTTTTCAAAGATCTTGAAAAACACATGCATGAATAACAGTCATTTATATAAGCTACAGAAGATATATTAAGGGCCTTTGCTCCCTTATTTGAGTCAGACGTATTATAAATAGGAAAATTAGCCATTTATACAATTTTCAGTTCACTTTTCAAAATCAGTGGTAACCTGTAAGTTAACTTGTTATTTATACATCAAAGTAATTTCTGCCGATACATTGGTAACATAGTAACACATATTTTTTTACTTTTGTCTTTTCTCTACTTTCTAGAAACGTTAAGGGTTTTGTTAGGACTTTGCATTAAAAATTCCTGGCAAAACTTTAAGCCAAGAAAATATTGAGGCAAGTATGATTGGAGCAGATATTTTAAGCAAATTCTATTTTCCCCAACCGATTCCCTTAAGAGGTCATTAAATCCTTCTTCTAAAAGTTCTTACGATTAGCAGGTGAATGTAGGTATTAATTGAGGGGATTAGGTACATGGTTAATTAAATTTGTATTAAGGCAGATTAAGAAATCACTCTTCCTGCTCATTATAAACCAAAGCTAGGATTGAGCTTTATATTTAGACTTCCTGTTTTAATCCCTTGGGTGTATCACGTAGATGTTTCATGTCCAAAGAAACTATTTGTCATTAGATTTCTTTTTGTCCTATCGCCACCAACAGGCAGTAGCAATCTCTACACCAGCAAGGAAGGGGAAAGGATTTAAAGTTAATTGGAAAGCGGTCTGGTCTTTACATCAGGATTAGGATTGTTTCTTATACCTGTGTCTGTGTGACACTGTCGTTGTTTGAGTTATATTATGCCAAACAACCCATTTGAATTCTTCACTTTATTGACTGATTTTTTCTCCACTGGTTGGATTGAGTTGACCAATCTTTTCATTGCCTTAGAACACCACTTAAAAGATTTATGTTTTTCTGTTTTTCTGGTTAGGTCACTTTGAACCACCCCCAGGTACTAAACTTGTCTCCTCTGAACCTCCACATATTTATTCCTTCTCTGCATGTTACTGAGTATGGGTTTCAGAGAGAACTTCACATGGCCGGAACAAGTAGTGGTACGGGTGGGAGTAGGAAGCAAAGGAGGAACAAGCGGCAGGAAAGTGTTACTGAGGTCATAGTGCTGGTGTTTTTCTCTTTGGACTCCTTCTTGAATTTTTTCATGGGGCTAGTCATTTGCAAGGGCTACATTTTTTAGACTTTCCAAGTTTATCCATCCAAATCTGTCTTCCTTCTGTTCTTTGTATCAATCCCCCATGCTAGAGCAAGCCTATAAGGAGAGCTAGAACTTCCAGCACCATGCTGAATTAATAGTGGCGAGAACATATGTCCTTGCCTTCTCCTTGATCTTAGAGGGACAGCATTCAGAATTCAGTCTTTCACCATTATGTAAGATGCTAGCTGCAGGTTTTTGTAGATGCTCTTTATTGAGTTGAAGAAGTTTCTCTTTATTCTCATTTTTTTCTGGGGGTTTTATTTTCTTGAATGGGTGTTGAATTTTGTCAAGTACTTTTTCTGCATCAATTGATATTATCATGCTGTTTTCCTTTTTAGACCGTTAATATCATGGGCTACACTGATGGATTTTTTTAATATTTAACCAACCTTGGCCGGGTGCGGTGTCTCAGGCCTGTAATCTTAGCACTCTGGGAGGCCAAGGAGGGCGATCGTTTGAGCTCAGGAGTTTGAGACCAGCCTGAGCAAGAGTGAGACCCCGTCTCTACTAAAAAAGTAGAAAGAAATTAGCTGGACAGCTAAAAATATATATAGAAAAAATTAGTCGGGCATGGTGGCGCGTGCCTGTAGTCCCAGCTACTTGGGAGGCTGAGACAGTAGGATTGCTTGAGCCCAGGAGTCTGAGGTTGCTGTGAGCTAGGCTGACGCCACGGCACTCTATCCCGGGCAACAGAGTGAGACTCTGTCTCAAAAAAAAAAAAAAAAAAAATTCAACCAACCTTGCATCTTTGGAATGAATCCCATGGTATACAATATTTTAAAATATTGCTGAATTCTATTTGCTAATATTTTGTCAAGGTTCTTTTGCATTTATATTCATGAAGGATATTGGTCTGCAGTTTCCTTTTTTCGTGTTGTCTTTGTATGGTCTTGGTGTCAGTGTAATAGTGATCTCACAACATGATTTCGAAAGTGATCTCTCCTATTTTATTTTCCATAAGAGATTGTATAGAATTGATATTGATTCTTCCCTTAAACACTTAATAGAATTCTTCAGTGAAACTGTATGGGCCTGGGGATTTGTTTTCCAGAGTTTTAAATTTACATGTTCAATTTCCTTAATACTTATAAGGCTATTTAAATGATCTATTTAATATTGAGTGAGTTGTGGTAGTTTTTGTTTTTTGAGGAATTGGCTCTTTCGCATCTCTTTGTCCCATTTATGTGTGTAGAGTAGTTGTTTTTAGTATTCTCTTATTATCCTTTTAATATCTCCAGGGTCTGGAGTGATGTCCCCTGCTTCATTCCTGATAGTCATCATTTGTGTCTTCTCTCTCTTTTTCTCCATCAGTCTCACTAGAAGGTCGACAATTTTATTGATCTTTTCAAAGCACCATCTCTTTTTGCATCATGTTAAGTCATTCAGGAATCTCCAAGGTAGCTGTTTCTTTCTTTTCAATTCATGTTTCTCCTCCATTCTACTTTACATAGTTAACATTTTGTTTCAATTGCCATTCCTTATTCCTGTGGGCTTTCCATTCCCCTGCTGTGTCTTGGCAGGCACTCCATTACTGTTTACCCTTCCTTTTGGCCTTGCTTTTGAAAGGTGATCACATCTTGCTGGTATTTCTAGAAAATTTCATTTTTTATCAAGATTGGTTGGCATCATAATTACACAAAACAACTGTGAATTCTAATTAGAACCATTATAGCTGCCTTGTAGAAAACTTGCATAATAAAACCTAAAAGAATTTGGTAACTGTCGATTTTGAATATGTCTAAGAGTGCAACGCTGTGGTGTACTGCAAAGAACACTAGGCTTGGCAATACGATACTTGGGTTCAGGTCCTGGCTCTGCCACTTGCAATCTCAAGTAGTAGGCAGGGTCACTCTGCATTGCTCAGGTTTGCCCAGTAAGGCCTTGTGAACCACCAGTGGATCCAAGTGGATCTTGAAGTAGCATAAAGCTTCTAGAAACTGGCCATACCCTGCTTGTCATTCCTGGGGAGTAACAGAGTTGGCCTTCATTACTGCCTTTTTGCCTTATTTCCACTCTGCCCAGCCTGGCTCAGCTGGAAAATTTACTGGCACAGGAACAGAACTGCCTTGAGCACTACCATTTCTACAGCTGTGCTTCTGAAATCCTCCCTGCCTAGAAATCTCTTTGCTGTCTTCTCTGCCTGTCTGAATTCTAGCTCCCTTCCAGGGCCAGATTAATACCCCTTTTTCAGCTAGGTTTTCTCTGGCCATCTCGGACAAAACTCATGGCCCCTCTGAACTCCAGTAGGAACCCTTGCCCATGCCATCCACCACATCCTTCAGCGGCTTTATCTCTGGTCCTCATACTGGTTGAGAGCATGGACTCTTGTCGAGACACACCTGGGCTTCAATCTTGGCTCTGTCATTTCCTAGCTGCATGACCTTAGCAACTGACTTCACCTCCCTGGACCTTAGTGGACTCCTCTATAAAATGAGAAGATAATCTCTGCCTCTTAAGGTTGTTGTAAAGATCAAATAAAATGTCTTAAAAGCTATTAAGTGTGAAATAAATATTAGTGATATTTTTAATACAATAATAATTAAAAATCAAGGTTAAATGGGAAAATATTCATGAAATAATGTTATAATAGAAGAATTACAAAACTGTAGGTAAAGTAAGAAAAGATCCAAGTGTGTGTGTATGTGTGCTCACAAACATACATAAAAAGAATGGGAAGACACACTTCAAAATGTTGCTCTGGATGATGGTTAGCTCTGGGTGATGGGATAATTACTGGTTTTTCTTTTCTTTTCTGTATTTTGAATTTTTAGGATGGGATTGTCATAGATTTATAACTTAAAAATATTTAAAAAAGAAAAATCAAGGTCAGATGATTTATTCTTATTTGGTTATTTATACTCTCCCATACTTCAGAAAGGGTTTAGAGCAACATACAATATGGTAAGATAAAATTACAGTATAAAACAAAATAAAGCAAGGGAGAAAATACAGGTAGGAAAGATGCTATGTAGTGACACTGTTAAACATTTCTTGTGACTGTCATATTTTTATTAAGTTTTTTTAAAAGAAAGGATGTCCTAGGATTTCCTTTAGTCATGAGTTTGATAGGTAAGATTGATTTTGTAAAAGAAAGGCAGCATTTCATAATAAAATGGAGTAATGTCAAAATGATACCTAAAATAGAAGAATTGTCTGGCAGTTTTCAGTGAGTTAATGATTCTGATTACTTTGTTGTTGGCACAGTAGACAGCCCCAAGAAAGCCACAGTTGCAAGTTAGAAGCACAGATACTCCTAGACTTATGATGGGGTTACATACTAATAAACCCATCATAAACTGAAAATATCATAAGTCAAAAATGCATTAATACACCTGACCTGATCATCATAGTTTAGCCTAACAGACTGTAAATGTGCTCAGAACACTTACATTAGCCTACAGTTGGGCAAAATCATCTAGCACAAAGCCTATTTATTTTATAATAAAGTGTTGAATATCTCAGGTACACAGTAGCTTGCCAAGGCAGGAAAACATCAAAATTCAAAAGTCAAAGTATGTTTTCTACTGAATGTGTATAACTTTTGCACCATTGTAAAGTTGAAAAATCGTGAGTTCAACCATCATAAGTTAAGGACTGTCTGAATACATTTGATTAGCTTTGGTTTTGCTTATCTGTTTTGAATAAGTTGAATGGTGAGGCAGACTAGAGTAAAAAAACAAACCCAAACTGAGAGTGCAGTTCTTGCCCTGGCCCTGCTGTTTCTTAGCTAGGTTTTAACTCCTTGGTTTGTTCCTCTCTTAGAAATTGAGGGATCTGGACAAGAGGATCTAACTTTGACCACGTATAGTTTAGTAAAGTTGTAGTTTCACTTGTTTAGTAATGTGCATTTCCATTGGTCCTTCTGCTTGGAATCTTTATATTATGTTAGTCAACTTATATTATAAAATGTTCATCATAGACTTGTATGATATTAACATAATTTAAATCTTTTTCACAGAGAGACCTCTCTCCCCCAAGGCTGTCAAAGGATTTGAAACTGCTCCACTTACCAAGAATTATTATACTGTGGTGAGTGTTCAGATGATGGACAAAAATTTTTTTCACTCTATATGGAATCTTTTCACTCATCGAACCATGGATGTATTGAGGTGACACAAAGGAAAAACTGAATAAAGTTGCATGCAAGGGTCCAATGTCATTTGCATTATAAAGGAGCTCTTCTACTTGTAAGCTTCTTATAGATGTCTAGAAGTTTTACATCTACCGTGCTGAAAAATGCAAGGATAGCTCAGAGATTTAGAGCGAGGCCTATGAAACAGTAGTAAAAGAGAAGTTGGTTAATATGTAGGCATTATGGTGAAATTCAGCAGTTAGAGATAGCCTTACCAGATATTTAGAAGGTGAATTCCCAAGTTCCTGTAATGCAGTAAGTTTTAAGTGATTGCATTCTGTGATTTTCCTTCAGAATCAATCACTCCATTATTATATCCTCTGGAATATTATCAGCCTTGTTCTTGAGGACAGCCCAAAAGGAAAACTGCCCTTTGGCACAGTGAGAGGAATGAAATGGCTCTGGCTTGAACACAGATATGTCAAAATATATTAGCTCTAAATAGGGCATGTGCAATACTCAAAATAAGTTCCTGTTTGAAAAAGAAATCGTATCATTCTCCTTAATCTACTCTCTACTTTCCTTCATGTCTTCTTTCCAGACTTGGCCTAGTCACTAATGAAAAGGTCAAGTCATCATTATCTCTAAGTTTCCCTGTCTGTTAGCCTTGTTATCTCCCCCCACCTCTGCTGAAATAGAAGCTTCAGTTTTTACCCAGTGTTCTATGTGCATTTGTACTGCCTACTCATTTCATTTTGTGCATGGATAAAGAGTTTTAAAACATCTCTACACAGGTATGTGAATGCCATTTGGTTTCAAAGAGTTGAATTTCACTCTTCGATGAATTTGCTCCATAATGATGACATGACCAGTAGGTGATATGAAAAATCAGGAAGGAACTTCCTAGGTCACCTGAACAATAATCATTGGGGACTATTTTGCCCCCAATATTTTCCCTCTTAAATTTCTGAGGTTAAAATATATCACCCAGCAGAATTAAGCTCCCTTCTGCCTTCCTTCCTCACCACTTCATTTAGCTTTTTAGGTGAACCCTAATTTTTAAAGAAAGGACATACTTGAATGATGGATGAAAATGTTACCATAGCTTCTTTTCCCTGTGGATCTGGAGCATATCATCGCTCTGCTTCGGATCTCTCTCTGCTTCTGCTGATTCTACCAATTTAAAATGCTGTTGAGCTTTATGTAAATTCTATGTATATTATGTTCAAACTCTGGATATACTGCAGTTCATATAATCCACCTCCTATTGGAAGACATGTGCATTGTTTCTAGTTCCTTGCTATTATAAACAACTCTGCATTGAGCAGTTTATACATATAGCTGCCAAAGTATGTAAAGATCTGGACAGTGGAAGTTAAATTGTTCAGTCAAAAGATATATACGTTCAAAAAAAAATTGATAGATATTGTCTCAAATCTTACACTTAATAAAGGAAATAGAAGGTCTTGGGGAGCTCATGATGGCCTTTGAAGAACCTGTAGAACTTTGGTGTGGATATAGCTGAATTACTGAATAGAGACCAATTGGACATATTGTTGTAACTGGGTATGGATGTGAAAAGATTTTGGTTGGTTGTTGCTGTTCTTATTAAATCCACATTTCTTTGGCTTTGAGCATTTAGGCAAATTTTTAGTGGCCATTAATTCAAAATATGTTCTGAGTGCTCTAATTTTACTCCTAATCTGTGTTGAATACTTAGACAAATAAAAAAATTTCTGTGTCACCCATAGGATTTGGAGACCTGGAAGATGAATTTCACTCCCATGAAAGGTGCCCCTATCTGATCTTATATTAACTTTTCTTCCCTCTAAGAGTCATTAATTGTAGACATTTTCTGTTGTTAGATCTATAAGAATAAAAGCGACTGACTTTTACTCCATTTTTTAAAAAAAGAAATAACGTTTTTCTAATAATATAAGTAATTATATAAATAACTGTTTTTTAAAAAAACCACAATGTACAAAGAGTTTAAAAGAGAAAATATATATCACCTATAATCCTACTACTTAGAACTAATCAATATTATAATAATATGTTGGTGAATCTCATGCCAAACTTTCTTTGAAGTAGTCATGTATTTGCATATATATAGCCTGTAATATGTATGTGTATATATATGTTTTTAAATAAAAACAGGAAACTATGTATTCTTTATTTCTCTTTCATGAGGATTTTTCTATCCCTACACCCCAACAATACTTACTTTCTGACCAGACCTGTTCTTACGCACTTCCATTTAGTGAGTCTTTGCTAATTCAAGGCTCCCTTTATTTTGTTACTGTGTATTAGTCATGTTCTCCAAACAGAACCACAGAACCCATAGAAGGAAGTGAGAGAGAGAGAGATTTATTATAAGGAATTGGCTCATGTGACTATGGAGGCTGAGAAGTCCTACAATCTGCTGGTGTGAAAGCTGGAGACCCTAGAAAGCTGATGGTATAATTGTCCAAGTCCAAAGGCCTGAGTACCAGAGAGCTGATGGCATAAGTTTCATTGAGAGCGCAGGAGAAGACCAATGTTCTAGCTCAGATAGGCAGTGAAAATAAATGCTCCCTTCCTCCACCTTTTTGTTCCATTTAGGCCCTCAGTGGATTGGATGATGCCCACCCACTTTGGAGAGGCAACCTGCTTTACTCAGTCCACTGATGTAAATGCTGATCTCATCCAGAAACACCCTCATAGACACACCCAGAAATAATGTTTACCTAAATATCTGGGCACCCTGTAATCCAGTCAAGTTGACACATAAAATTAATCATCACATCCTGTAAACTTAGGCAGGATAGAGACCTCTTGGAATATGCCAGTCTACAGACATCTTCTCCCCCTTTTCAAGTTTCTGAGAGATTGTCTGCTGATTTCAGCCCCATTTAGGCCTTGATGTAGTTTTGGAGTCATGTCAATTTTTAAATGTTAAGTTCTCCAATGTGACCAAGGTGGCTTTGAGCACCCAGATCATACCCTCACCTGCCATGAGGCATGTTTAATGTGTGCAACTGAGGCTTGGCCACTCCTTCTGGAGCTTAGCATCCTGTAGGGATGTGGCAGCCCAGAATAAGCTTTTGCTGCCTCTGACCTTGGTGCCTTCATTGTCCTCAAACTTTGCTGCCATATGTTAAATTTCTCTCACCATTGACAAAAAGCATTTCACTTTTCTATTAATTATTTTTCTAATAATCTTATTCTGCTCACTGGCTTTGTTGAGACAGAGTCTTGCTCTGTTGCCTGGGCTAGAGAGTGCTGTGGTGTCAGCCTAGCTCACAGCAACCTCAACTCCTGGGCTCAAGCGATCCTCCTGCTTCAGCCTCTGGAGTAGCTGGGACTACAGGCATGTGCCACCATGCTTGGCTAATTTTTCTATTTTTAGTAGAGACGGGGTCTTGCTCTTGTTCAGGCTGGTCTCGAACTCCTGAGCTCAAGTGATTCTCCCACCTCAGCCTCCCAGAGTGTTAGAATTACAGGCATGAGCCACCACACCCGGCCACCCTTTGCTACTTGATGTTATGTGCCAGGAAGGACTAAAAAGTAAAAATCAGGAAAAAGAATCTATGCAGCTTAGTTGTCAGACTTAATTTGTATGCAGTGCTTAGATCTTGGCACCCACGGTCTCATTGGGAAGGCAAGATAGACATGAATAGTGTAAGCCACATGGTAGAGAATGATGTGAAGTTGTAAAGTGTCATAAGTTGACTTTCTCAAAATGTGGTTAGGGGATCCTTTGCATCAGAAGCACCTGGGGAACTTGTTAAAACTACAGACCTATGGGCCTCCCCGCTGACCTGCTATGTCAGAATCTCTGGCCATAGATCCCAGAAAACAGCATTTTTAACAACTGCCCTCACCTTTTCCTCAACCTCTTTCCCTCAACCCGCAGGTGGTTATGATGCTCGCTTACATTAAAATTTGAGAACCAATCAAGGGAAAAGTTGAATGGAGGAAGTAGGATTCAAAGCAAGTCTTAGAGGAAGGTCAGAACTTTAGACAAGCAGAGAAGAGCTGAAAGGGAATTCAGGCAGGAGGAACTATCTGAGCAAATTCCCCCAGGCAAGAATGCGTGTGTCTGCAATTAGTCCCTGGAGGTCAGAGAGTGGACCCCACTCTCCTTCCCCCATTTCAATGTCCCGTGGAAGATGGAATTCTTTAGTTACTGCAACTATTGCAGCACACTATAATAAAGCTGTCCTTTGTGCTGTCACAAGTGGGCCAGACTTACAGTAATCCTAATATTCAACTCTGGGGATGAGCATCTGTCTGCAGAGTGAGAGGTGATATTTCCCTACCTTCAAATAGGAAACTATAATCAGTAAGGACCAGTATTATTTACCTTGTTCAAATTTTTTTCTACTCCATGTAACTTACAGTAGATGCCTGAAGGGCATGTTTTATGGAACCTGCACTCACTGTAGGGAAGGTGGAGGAAGGCTGTGGTTTGTTACATCACAAAACTCCCAGGAAGCCTCCTGTAACCCTTGCTCTAGCCTCTGGCCTTCTGCTCACCCTCATTTTCTCTCTCACTCGTCTATCTGCCCACTCACTCCCACCCTGGATGTTCTCGATCTTTCTAATACTCACCCAACCTTTTAATTCCACCAGCCTAAACCACCTTACGCATCTATCTGCTGATTTTCTTCTCCATATGCCTTCTTATTTTTTACCTACCCTCTTCTCATCTTACTCCTCCATACATCTTTTCTATCCAAGGACTGGAGATGAAGGAGGTTACAGGATTTTGTGGAGTTCGTGCGTCTGTCTGTAGGTAATGGGGGATAGTGCTGCTTATTTTGGGAAAGCTGAGGGCCTGGGCTGCAGAATCAATCACTGCATTTTTATATAGGCAGGCAATTTTACCGGCTTCAAAGTTAAATATGACATAAATACACTGATTATTGCCTTTTTTGGTCTCAAAGGACTTTACCAACATTAGCTCATTTTTATAGGCATCATAATTATCTTTGAATTTCTGTAATATGATATTTTTGCTTTGATTTAAGGTTTCCTGAAGCCATTATAGTCTCCTTTATCGTTGGACATATCTCTATTTTCAGCCATTGTTTATTCATTTTAGCATCTTATAATAATTTCTTTATATTTCTTATGATTCCTTCCCTTTGGAAAACATAGTTATACAAATGAACTCACTCTAAAGCCTTTCCAGGAAATGTGAAATGTATTTTACAGGAAAATCAATAGCCCAGGACAGAGGTACAAAAAGCCTCCACCTCTTTTTCTATGGCTTCTCACCATCTGTTTTATTCTGAATTCGGGCAAGGGTTAGTTGAGCAAAAGGATGCTCAGTTGTCCTTGTGGAGACAGAGTTGGGGAGGCAAAGGCAGTGTGTGGACAGAGTCTATTTTAGTGAGTTTGAATAGATTTCCTCTCGATCAAATTGTACTGCTCTGAAGTTGGTTGGCTTGCCAAACTCCTTGCCTTCTGACTCACCACTGAGGCCTTCTGTTTGGGAACACATAGCCTTCTCTGTCTGCCTCCCTTCTTCTCCTTTTACATTAGATGCCCTGTGGCTGGAAAAATAAAGAACCAGTCTCAGAAGTTCATCAGTTGGTCTTTTGAGATTGAGGAAAGCAATAAAGTTCAAGTGAATTTAGGAAAGAATCCCAAGCATCCACCCTGATGAGTATTTCTGCTAATCAAACCACAGCAAGGGCAGTTCTATTTAATATATTACCATTCACATGTTTTGGGAGGACATAATTTGATGAAAAAGACTTATTAATCACCTTCATCACTTTAGGTTTGTAAAGTCGTCATTCTGCCACCCTCAAAACTTGCAATAATATTAGTTTAATTTGTATTTCGGTTTAGCTCTCCAGAACTCGCTCCAAGGCAGCAGGAAGTCTCTGCCTGCCTCCCTCTCATGGGAAGTGTTTGTCCTATGCCGGTGGCTCCAGCAGAGATGGCACCCCTAGAAAGTGTGTTGCCTCATCTAGCAAATAAGCCATTGGAGCAGAACAGTTGGCACCTTTCTTGAAGAATCTTAGCAATTTCATTTAAATGAGCCCCAGATGATAGCATTTTAAAGGAAGTTGAAATAATAAAGCTATTTCAATTGAGACAGGGAGGTTGAATTATATCAACCATGGAATTAAAGTAATGTTTAATTGTTTTAAAAATGACATTTTTGGATGAAAATAATATCTGTGATTTTTTTTTAATTTAAAAATTCCCTTCAAACAATGACTGGTGTTGTTTTTCTTTATTTCAAAAGATATTATAATTCAGATAGTGTGACAGTTCTAGACAACAGTACTAGAAGGGAGGGTGAGGATGTGAGATGGCTTGTTACCAGACATAGTGTTTCTAAAAAAGTGTGAACAAAAAGATGATTAGAAGATTTCATTCCCTCCTGAATATAAGAGGGAAGACATGGCCCCATCCTTTTTGCCTCCTAATATAAGTACTATAGATAACCAAATAAATATTTTAATACAGCAATCCCCATATGAGTCTTACCTCTTCCTTGTGCTCGATAAAATGTTACTGTTGAATTCTAGTGTAGTTCTCTACATTTCTATGAATAAAAAAATGAATATTAGTGCTGAGTGTAAGTGATTACTTGAGGTACTGCAGTGAAAAACAGCCCAGTTGAGCAGAGAGGTATGATGATAAACAAACTTGAGTTTGGGGGAACACAATACTGGATAAGGACTTGGAGTCAGAAAAAAAAAACCAGAAGGGTTTTTAATTAACAGATGGGAAATTTGTTCTTTGTTTTTTAATAATAACTTTATTGAGATATAATTTATATGCCATAAAATTTGCCATTTTATTTTATTTTATTTCTTTTGAAACTTTCTCTTGTATTTGGGAATCACTTTGCTTACAATTTTTAAAATTTACAGTCTATTTCCTCTTTCCTTTCACTTTTTATTTTTTATTTAAAATTTTTAAATGTTTAATTATTATGGGTACATAATGGTTGTGTATCTTTATAGGATACATGTGATGTTTTGACACAGGTATACAACTTGAATTAATCAAATTAGGGTAATGGGGTATCCGTCACTCAGGCATTTATCATTTCTTTGTGTTAAGAACATTCCAATTCCACTCTTTTAGTTATTTTAAAGTGTACCCTGACTTACCATTGATTATAGTCACTTTGCTGTGCTATCAAATATTGTTATTTTATCTAACTATCTAATTATATTTTTGCACCCATTAACCATCCCCACTTTATCCTCCCCTCCCTGGTACCCTTCCCAACCTCTGGAAACCATCATTCTACTCTTTGTCTGCAGGGGATTAATTGTTTTTAATATTTAGCTCCCACATACGAGTGAGAACATGCAACATTTGTCTTTCTGTGTTTGGATTATTTCACTTCACAAAATGTTCTCCAGTTTCATCCATGTTGTTTCAAATGGCAGGATTTGTCATTCTTTTTGTGGCTATGTAATATTCCATTGTGTATATGTGCCATAATTTCTTTATCTATTCATCCACTGATGGACACTTAGGTGGATTCCAAATCTTGGCTATTGTGAATAGTGCTGCAGTAAACGTGGGAGTGCAGATATCTTTTCCATACACTGATTTCCCCTCTTTTGTATATATACCCAGCAGTGGGATTGCTGGGTCATATGGTAGTTCTATTTTTAGTTTTCTGAGGAATGTCCATACTGTTCTTCATAGCAGTTTCACTAATTGACATTGTCACCAACAGCATATGAAGGTTCCCCTTTCTCCACATCCTTGCTGGCATTTGTTATTGCCTGTCTTTTGGATAAATACCATTTTAACTGGCATGAGATGCTATCTTATTGTAGATTAGATTTACATTTCTCTGATTACTAATGATGTTGAGCATTTTTTCATATATCTTTTGGCCATTCGTATGTCTTCTTTTGAAAAATGTCTATTTAGACCCTTTGCCCATTTTTTAATTGCATTATTTGATTTTTTTCCTATTGAGTTGTTGGGACACCTTATATATTTTAGTTATTAATCCCTTGTCTGATGGGTAGTTTGTAAATATTTTCTCCCACTCTGTGGGCTGCCTATTCCCTTTATTGATTGTTTTCTTTGCTGTGCAGAAGCTTTTTAGCTTGATGTGATCCCATTTGTCCAATTTTGCTTTGGTTGCCTGTGCTTTGGGGGATATTGCTCAAGAAGTTCTTGCCCAAACCAATGTCCCTGAAGCATTTTCCCAAAGTTTTCTCTTAGTAGCTTCATAGGTTTAGGTCTTAAATTTAAGTCTTTAATCCATTTTGATTTGATTTTTGTATATGGTGAGAGATAAAGGTCTAGTTCCATTCTTCTGCATATGGATATCCAGTTTTCCCAGCACCATTTATTGAAGAAACTGGCCTTTCCCCACTGTATGTTCTTGGCACCTTTGTCAAAGATAAGTTCACTATAGATGTCTGTATTTATTTCTGGCTTCTCTATTCTGTTCCATTGGTCTACATGTCTGTTTTTATGTCAATACCATGCTGTTTTGGTTGCTACAGCTCTGTAGTATAATTTGAAGTCAGGTAATGTGAATCTTCCAGTTTTGTTCTTTTTTTTCTGGATGACTTTGGCTATTCTGGGTCTTGGTGGTTCCACATAAATTTCAGGATTATTTTTTTCTGTTTATGTGAAGAATGTCATTGCTACTTCATGAGGATTGCATTGAGTCTGTAGATTGCTTTGGGTAGTATGGACATTTTAACAATATTGATTCTTCCAATCCGCAGGCATGGATATCTTTCCATTTTTTTGTGCCATCTTCAATTTTTAAAATCATTGTTCTATAGTTTTCATTACAGGGATCTTTCACTTCTTTGGATGAGTTTATTCCTAGGGGATGGGTGCGGTGGCTCATACCTATAATCCTAGCACTCTGGGAGGCTGAGGGAGGAGGATAGCTTGAGCCCAGGAATTTGAGCTTCTGTGAGCCAGGCTGATGCCATGGCACTCTAGCCCAGGTGACAGAGCAAGACTCTGTCTCAAAAAAAAAAAAAAAGTTTATTCCTAGGTATTGTATTTTATTTGTAGCTTTTATAAATGGGATTATTTTCTTTATTTCTTTTACAGATTGGTTACTGTTGGCATATAGAAACACTACTGATTATTGTATGTTGACTTTGTATCCTACAACTTTACTGAATTTTGTTATCAGTTTCAATAATTTCTTTGTGGAGTCTTTAGGTTTCTCTAGATATAAGATCGTATCTTCTGCAAACAAAGATAATTTGACTTCTTCCTTTCCAATTTGGATACCTTTTCTTTCTTTCTTTTTTTTTTTTTTAAAAGAGTCTTGCTCTGTTGCCCGGGCTAGAGTGCCATGGCGTCAGCCTAGCTCACAACAACCTCAAACTTCTGGGCTTAAGCAATCCTTCTGCCTCAACCTCCCGAGTAGCTGGGACTACAGGCATGCACCACCATGCCCGGCTAATTTTTTCTCTATATATTTTTAGCTGTCCAATTAATTTCTTTCTATTTTTGGTAGAGACAGGGTCTCACTCTTGCTCAGGCTGGTCTTGAACTCCTGACCTTGAGCGATCCTGCCTCGGCCTCCCAGAGTGCTAGGATTACAGGCGTGAGCCACCACACCTGGCCGCCTTTTATTTCTTTCTCTTTTCTGATTGCTCTACCTAGAACTTCCAGTACTATGTTGAATAACAGTGGTGAAACTGGGCATCCTTGTCTTGCTCCAGAGCTTAGAGGAAAAGCTTTCAGTTTTTCCCCATTAAATATGATACTGGCCGTGGGTCTGTCATATATGGCTTTTATCGTGTTGAGGTAAGTTCCTTCCATAGCCAGTTTTTTGAGAGTTTTTATGATGAAGGGTGTTGAATTTTAGTGAATGCTTTTTCACCATCGATTGAAACAATCATATGTTTTTTGACCTTCATTCTGTTGATAAAATGGATGACATTGATTTGCACATGTTAAGCCATCCTTGCATCCCTGGGATGTATCCCACTTGATCATGATAAATAATCTTTTTAATGTGTTGTTGAATTCGATTTGCTAGCATTTTCTTGGGGATTTTTGCATGTGTGTTCCTCAGAGATATTGGCCTATAGTTTTCTTTTTTTGTTGTGTCTTTGTCTGGTTTTGGTATCAGGGTGATACAGGCCTCATAGAATGAGTTCGGGAACATTGTCTCCTCCTCAATTTTTTGGAATAGTTTCAGTAGGATTGGTATTAGTTCTTTTTTTTTTTAAGTTTCTTTAATTTCAAAATATTAAGGGGGTATGAATGTTTTAGGTTACATGGATCGATTTTGTAATGCTTGAGTCCAAGCTATAGGTGTGTCCATCACCCAAATCGTGTTCATTGTACTCATTAGGTAGGTGTTTGGTCTTCCCCTCATCCCTGCTCCCCCCAGGTTAACTTCCATTGTGTTTTACTTCCCTCTGTGCACATGTGTGCTCATTGGTTAGTTCCAATTTAATAGCGAGTACATGTGGTATTCTTTTTCCATCCTTGTGATACTTCACTTAGGAGAGTGGTCTCCAGTTCCATACAGATTATTGAAAAAGTATTAATTCATTTTTCCTTATAGCTGTGTAGTACTCCATGGTATACATATACCACATTTTATTAATCCATTCATAAATTGATGGGTACTTGGGTTGATTGAATTGTGCTGCAATAAACATGTGTCTTTTTGATGAAAAGTCTTCTTTTGTTTTGGGTAAATACCCAATAGTTGGGATTGCTGGATCAAATGGTAGGTCTACTTTTAGTTCTTTGAGGAATCTCCATATTGTTTTCCATAAAGGTTGTACTAGTTTGCAGTCCCACCAACATTGTGTAAGTGTTCCTTTCTCTCTGCATCCATGCCAGCATCTATTGTTTTTGGACTTTTTAATAAAAGCCATTCTACCTGCGGTAAGGTAATATCTCATTTTGGTTTTAATTTGCATTTCTCTGATGATTAATGACGTTGAGCATTTTTTCGTATTTTTATCGATCATTTGTCAGTCTTCTTTTCAGAAGCTTCTGTTCATGTCTTTTGCCCACTTTTTAATAGGGTTGTTTGGTTTTTTCTTGCTGATTTGCTTGAGTTCTTTGTAAATTCTGGAACAGAGAACCCAGATATAAAACCATCTACCTACAAACAACTGGTCTTTGACAAAGCAGACAACAATGTACACTGGGGAAAAGAAGCCCTATTCAATAAATGGTGCTGGGAAAATTGGATAGCCACATGCAGGAGAATGAAACAGGACCCCTACCTTTCCTCACTAACAAAAATTAATTCGAGGATAAAAGACTTTAATCTAAGGCATGAATTAATGTAAGAATGTAAGAATTCTAGAGGTAAATGTAGGAAAACTCTTCTAGATATTGGCTTTGGCGAAGAATTTATGACTAAGGCCCCAATGGCAATCACAGCAACAACAAAAGTTAGCAAATGGGATTTGATTACAACTAAAAAGCTTCTGCACAGCTAAGGAAACTATCAATAGAGCAAATAGACAGCCTATAGAATGGGAGAAAGTATTCGCAAGCTACATGTCTGATAAGGGACTAGTTCTTCTTCGAATGCTTGGTTGAATTCAGCAGTGAAGCCATCAGATCCTGGGCTTTTCTTTGATGGGAGACTTTTTATTACTGCTTGTATCTCGTTACTTGTTATTGGTTTGTTCAGGTTTTTGATTTCTTCCTGATTCAATCTTGGTAGTTTGTATGTGTCCAGGAATTTCTAGGAATGTATCCATTTCTTCTCGGTTTTCCAATTTATTGGCATATAGTTGTTCATAGCAGTCACTAATGATCCTTTGGATTTCCGTAATATCTATCAGTGGTAATGTCTCCTTTTTCATCTCTGATTTTATTATTTGGGTCTTCTCTCTTTTTTCTTTCCTTAGTTAGTCTGGGTAAAGGTTTTGTTTATCTTTTCAAAAGACCAACTTTTTGTTTCATTGATCTTTTGTATTGTTTCAATTTCATTTATTTCTGATCTGTATTATTCCTTTTCTTCTACTAATTTTGGGTTTGCTTTGCTCTTATCTTTCTAGTTCTTTGAAATGCATCATTAAGTTGTTTATTTGAAGCTTTTTGAAGCTTTTATACTTTTTTGATGTAGACACTTATTGCTATAAATTTTCCTGTTATTACTGCTTTTGTTGTATCCCATAGGTTTTGATATATTGTGCTTTCATTTTCATTTGTTTTGAGAAATTTTAAAATTTCCATCTTAATCTCTTCATTGACCCACTGGTCATTCAGGAGCATATTGCTTAGTTTCCATGTATTTCTATATTTTCCAATTTTCCTCTTGTTATTGATTTCTAGTTTTATTCCATTTTGGTCAGAGAAAGTACTTGGTATGATTTCAACTTTTTTGAATTTTTCAAGACTTGTTTTGTGGCCTACCATATGGTCTATCTTTGAGAATGATCCATGAGCTGAGGAGAGGAACATATATCCTGCAGCTGTTGGATGAAATATTCTGTAAATATCTATTAGGTCCATTTGGTCTACAGTGCAGATTAAGTCCAATGTTTCCTTGTTGATTTTCTGTCTGGATGATCTGTCCAATACTGAAAGTGGGGTGTTGAGGTCCTCAATGAATATTGTATTGGGGTCTATCTCTCTCTTTAGCTCTGGTAATATTTGCTTTATATATCTGGGTGCTCCAGCATTGAGTGTATATATGTTTAGAATTGTTATAGCCTCTTGCTGAATTGACCCATTTATCATTATATAATGACCTTCTTTGTCTCTTTTTACAGTTTTTGTCTTGAAATCTATTTTATGAAGTAGAAGTATAGCTACTCCTGTTCTTTCTTAGTTTCAATTTGCATGGAATATCTTTTCCCATCCCTTTATTTTCAATCTATATGTGTCTTTATAAGTGAAGTGTGTTTCTTGCAGACAGCATATGGTTGGCTCTTGTTTTTGTTTTTTTTGTTTTTTATCCATTCAGCCACTCTATGTCTTTTGATTGGAGAGTTTAGTCCATTCACATTCAATGTTATTATTGGTAGGTAAGGACTTACTACTGGCATGTTATTATTTGATTTTTGGTTGTTTTGTGGTCCTCTCTTTCTTACTTCCTTCTTAGCTTCTTTTGTTAAAAGTGATTTTCTCTGGTAGTGTGTTTTAATTTCTTGATTTTTATTTTTTATGTATCTGTTGTAGGTTTTTTTTTATTTAAGGTTACCATGAGGCTTGCAAAGAACATTTTAAAACCAATTATTTTAAATATATGCAACTCCGCTTACAAACAAATAAACAAGCAAAGAGAAATCTAACAGAAATTCTACTCTTTAATTCCATCCACTAGCTTTTTTTGTTGTTTCCATCCATATCTTTTTATGCTGTCTATCTTTCAAAAAAGTTACTGTAGTTATTTTTGATAGGTTTGTCTTTTAGTCTTCCTACTCAAGATATAAGTGGTTTATATACCACAGTTACAGCAATGGAATATTTTGTATTTGTGTACTTACTGTAACCAGTGAGTTGTATACTTTCAGATGATTTCTTATTGTTCAGTAATGTTCTTTTTTTTCAGATCGAAGAACTCCTTTTAGCATTTTTTGTAGGACAGGTCTGGTGTTGATGAAATCTTTCAGCTTTTATTTGTCTGGGAAAGTCCTTATTTCTCCTCCATGTTTGAAGGATATATTTGCAGGATATAATATTCTGAGGTTAAGGTTTTTGTCCTTCAGCACTTTGAGTATGTCTTGCCACTCTCTCTTGGCCTGTAAGGTTTCCACTGAGAAGTCTGCTGCCAGACATATCAGAGTTCCTTTATATGTTATTTTTTTTCCTTTTTTCTTGCTTCCCTTAGGACATTTTCTTTATCCATGACCTTTAGGATCTTGATTATTAAATGCCTTGTTTGGATAGTCTTGTTTGGGTTAATCTTCTTGGTGTTCTATTACCTTATTGTATCTGAATATTGATATCTTTCTCTAGGTTTGGAAAGTTCTCTGTTATTACTTCTTTGACTAAAGCTTCTACCCAATTCTCTCTTTCTACCTCTTCTTTAAGGCCAATAACTCTTAGATTTGCCCTGTCGAGGCTATTTTCTAGATCTTGTAGGTATGCGTCATTCTTTTTTATTCTTTTTTTTCTTTTCTGGCTGTGTTTTCAAATAGCCTGTCTTCAAGCTCACTAATTCTTTCTTCTGCTTGGTCAATTCTGCTTTTGAGACATTCGGATGCATTTCTCAGTTTGTCAATTGAATTCTTAAGCTCCAGAATTTCTGCTTGATTTTTTAAATTATTTCAATCTTTTTGTTAAATTTCTCTGGTAGGCTTCTGAATTCCTTCTCTGCATTTTCTTGAAGTTCATTGAACTTCTTCAGGACAGCTATTTTGAATTCTTTGTCTGAAAGGTCACATATCTCCATTGCTCCAGGATTGGTCACTGGTACTTTATTTAGTTTGGTGAGGTCATGTTTTCCTGGGTATTCTTGATGCTTGTGGATGTTTGTCAATGTCTGGGCATTGAAGAATTAGATATTTATTTTAATCTTTGTAGTCTGGACTTGTTTGAACCCATCCCTCTTGAGAAGGCTTTCCAGATATTCAAAAGGAATTAAATATTGTGATCTAAGTCTTTGGTCGCTGCAGCTGTATCAGCACTGGGGTGCCCCAACCCCAGTAATGCTGTGGCTCTTACAGACTCCCAGTGGTACTGTCTTGGTGGACATGGGTATGATATAGGAGAATTCCCTGGATTATCAGGCAAAATCTCTTACTCTCTTCCCTCACTCTCTGTGCTGAGCTGCTGGAGTTGGAGGAGGAGTGATGTGGGCACTCCCTCATGGCCACCAGCTCCAGGTCACACCTGAAGCCAGCCCAGTCTCACCCAAAGGCCATATTGACTGTCATCTGGCTACCTCTGGTGTTTATTCAAAACTCAAGGGCTCTTTAGTCAGTAGGTGGTAAATCCTGCCAGGACTCAATCCTTCCCTTCAGGGCAGTGTGTTTCCTTCTGGCTCAGGGTGGGTCCAGAAATGCCATCCAGGAGCTAAGTCTTGAACTCAGGGGCTTCAGGAGTCTGCTTGGTACTTTATTTAACTGTGGCTGAGCTGGTACCCAAGTTGCAAAACAAAGTCCTCTAAACTTTTCTATTTCTTTTCCTCAAGTGGAAGGAGACTCCCTGGGCTGCACTGCCTATAGCTGGGGGGAGGTGACAAAGGCATTGGTTTGGCCACCATTGCTGCTGTCTCATTGGGTCACATGCGCCCCAACTCCACTGGTTCTGAGCCAGCACAGCTGCAGGAATTGTCCAAGGACTGCAGCCTTTGTGGCCTGACTACCTTATGAATTTAGTCCAGGCCCTAGGCTGCTTTTTGTCAGCTAGTGGTGGGGCTAGCTGGAACTGGGTTTGGGGGTGGAGGATTTCTCTCTAGCCAGGCTGGTCTAAATGCTCCCTCTGTGAACACCGGCAGAATTCTGCCCTATGCTGTGTTTCCCTGTGCCAGGGTGGCCCTGAGTTTCAATGCAAAGTCTCACAACCACGTTCCTCTCCCTCCCCTGGGCACATAGATTCTCTCTCCACTCAGGGTGCCGGTGCAGCACTGCCAGGGGATGGTGGAAGAGTGGCGATGACAATGTTATGAAATTAGATGAGGTAGTGGTAATCACAGCACAACTCTATGAATATACTAAAAATAGTGCAATGCTGGTAGTGATGCCCACTGTTTGGTTCCTGCTTTTAGTAATTTGAGTCTTCTCTTTTTTTCTTGGTCAGTATAGCTAAACGTTTGTCAATTTTATTGATCTTTTCTAAGACTAACTTTGGTTTTCTTGCTTTTCTCTATTGTTATTCTATTCTCTGTCCCATCAATTTCTGCTCTAATCTTTGTTATTTGCTTCCTTCTGCTTTCCCTGAGTTTGGTCTGCTCTTCTTTTTCTAGTTTCTTCAAGTGGAAGGTAAGGTTATTAATCTGAGATCTTTCTTCCTTTCTTTTTTAAATGGAGTTTATTTTTTAGAGCAGTTTTAGGTTCACAGCAAAACTGAGGTGAAAGTACAGGGAGTTCCCATTATACTCCTAACCCCACACATGCATGGACCTCCTCCGTGATTGACATTTTTTCTAATCTGTATACCTTTTTCTTTTCTTGTCTTATTGCATTAGCTAGTACTTCAAATATGATGTTGAAAAAGAGTGATGTGGGGAAACATCCTTGCCTTGATCCTGATTTTAGTATGAAAGCATCTAGCTTCTCACCATTAAGTATAATGTTAAGTGTAGGGTGTTTTTTTTTTTTTTTTTGGTAGGTATTCTTTATCAAGTTGAGAAACTGATTCTAGTTTGCTAAGCATTTTTTAAAAAAACTACTGGGTGCTGTATTTTGTTAAATTTTCTTCTGCCTCTGTTGATAGATCATGTGATTTTTCTTCTCTAGCCTGTTGATGTCATGGATTACATTAATTGATTTTCTTTTGAATGTTGAACCAGTCTTGCATGCCTAGAATAAATCCCATTTGGGTGTGGTATAGAATACTTTTTATCTATTGCTAGACTTTATTTGCTAATATTTTGTTGAGGATTTTACATGTCTGTTCATCAGAGATATTGGTCTGTAGTTTTCTTTTCTTTTAATGCCTTTGTCTGGTTTTGGTATTAGGCTAATGCTGGCTTCATAGAATGAGTTAGGAAGCATTTTCTCTGCTTCTATCTTCTAGAAGGGATTCTAGGGAATTGGTATAATTTCTTCCTTAAATGTTTAGTACAATTCACCAGTGAGTCCATCTGGGCCTGGTGTTTTCTGTTTTAGAAGCTTATTAGTTATTGATTCAATTTCTTTATTAGATATGGGCCTAATCAGATTATCAATTTCTTCTCTCACAAGTGTTGGTGGATTGTATCTTAAAGGAATTCTTCCATTTCATCTGGGTTATCAAATTTGTAGGCATAGAGTTGTTTATAGTAGTCCTTTATATGATTCCTTTATCCTTTTAATGTCCACAGGATCTGTAGTGATGTCCTGTCCTTTCATTTCTGATACTAGCAATTTGTATCTTCTCTCTTTTTTTTCTTAGTTAACTTGGCAAGAGGTTCATCAATTTTCTTGATCTTTTCCAAGAGCCAGCTTTTGGTTTCATTGATTTTCTCTACTGATTTACTGTTTTCAATCTCATTGCTATCTGCTCTAATTTTTATTATTTCTTTTCTTCTACTTATTTTAGATTTAATTTCCTTTTCTTTTTTGAGTTTTCTAAGGTGGAAGCTTAGATTTTTTATTTTAGATCATTCTTCTTTTCTAACATATGCATTTAATGCTGTAAATTTCCCTATAAGTGCTGCTTTCACTGCATCCCCCAAATTTTGATAAGTTATATTTCCATTTTCATTTAATTCCAAATATTTTAAAATTTCTCTTGTGATTTCTTTTTTAGAAAAGAAACGTGTCATTTAGAAGTATGTCATTTAATCTCCAAGTATTTTTCTGTTATTGATTTCTTTTTTTATTTTATTGTGGCCTGAGATCATACATTGTATGATTTCTATTCTTTCAAATTTGTTAACAAGTGTTTTATGGCCCATAATGTCGTCTACCTTGGTGAATGTTCCTTGTGGGCTTGAGAAGAATGTGTAATCTGCTGTTGTTGGATGATATAGCCTATAGATGTCAATTATATCTGGTTGTTTGATGGTGCTATTGAGTTCTGACATGTACTTACTTATTTTCTGCCTGATGGATCTGTCCATGTTTGATAGAGGGGTGTTGAATTCTTCAACTATAATAGTGGATTCATGTATTTCTTCTTGAAGTTCTATACATTTTTTTCCCTCACATATTTTGATGCTCTGTTGTTAGGCAAAATACACATTAAGGATTGTTACGTCTTGCTGGAGAATTGACCTCTTTATTATTATGTGATGCCCCTCTTTATTTCTGATAATTTTCCATACTCTGAAGTTTGCTCTGTCTGAAATTAATATAGCCACTCCAGCTTTCTTTTGATTAGTGTCAGTATGGTATCTCTTTCTCCATCTCTTTACTTTTAAACTATAAGGGTCTTTATATTTAAATTGTGTTTCTTGTAAGCCACAAATGCTTGGGTCTTACTTTTTTGATCCACTCTGAAAATCTTTGTCTTTTAATTGGTATATTTAGCCCATTGACATTTAAATCATTTAAAGTGATTATTGATATAGTTGGATTAATACCTATCATATTTGTTAGTTTTCTATTTGTTGCTCTTATTCTTTGTTCTGTTTTTGTCTTCTATATTTTTCTGCTTTTTGTTGTTTCAAATGAGCATTTTATATGATTACATTTTCTTTCCTTTCTTAACATATCATTATATTTCTTTTCTTTTTTTTTCTGTTTTTAGTGGTTGCCCTAGAGTTTGCAATATACATTTACAACCAGTCCAAGTTCACTTTTAAATAACACTATACAAAGGTATACACTATATTCACAGGTAATGCCAACACCTTATAATAACATAGTATTCCTCATTACTCCCTCCCATCCCTTGTATCATTGCTGTCATTTATTTCACTTGCACATGAACACACATAAGTGTATATATGCACATAATCAAATACATTGTGGCTATTATTATTCTGAATAAACTATTGTCTGTTAGGTTAATTAAGAATAAAAAATAAAAGTTTTTATTTTAACTTCACTTATTTCTTATCTAATATTCTTTACTTCTTTATGGAGATCCAAGTTCTATCATTTTCCTTCTCTCTGAAGAATTTCTTTTAACATTTCTTGCAAAGCAGGTCTACTGGTGACAATTTTCCTCAGTTTTTATTTGTCTAAGAAAGTCTTTATTTCGCCTTTGTTTTTGAAGAGTAATTTCACAAGAAACAGAATTCAAGGTTAGTGGGTTTTTGTCCCAACACTTTAAGTATTTCACTCCACTCTCTTCTTGCTTGCATGGTTTCTGAGAACAAGTCAGATGCAATTCTTATCTGAGCTCCTGTATAGGTAAGCTATTTATTTCCTTTGGCTTCTTTCAATAATTTTTTCTTTATTTTGGATTTTGTGGAGTTTGAATATGATACACCTTGATTTTTTTCTTTTTTTGGCATTTATCCTGCTAACAAGCAGGATAACAATTCTTTGAGATTCCTGGATCTGTGTTTTGGTATCTGACATTTATTTTGGGGGGGATTCTCAGCCATCATTGTTTTAAATATTTCTTTTATTCTTTTTTCTCTATCCTCTCCTTCTAATATTGCTATTACATGCACATTATACCTTTTGTAGTTGTCCCACAGTTCTTAGACATTCTGTTTTGGTTCTTTTCCCCAGTCTTTTTTTCTGTTTGCCTTTTGGTTTTAGCAGTTTCTGTTAACATATCCTTACGCTCAGAGATTCTTTCCTCAGCAATATTCAGTCTCCTATTGAGTCCATCACAGGCATTCTTCATTTCTGTCACAGTGTTTTTGATCTCTAGCATTTCTTTTTGAGTCTTCCTTAGAATTTCAGCCTCTCTGCTTACAATCCATCTGTTCTTGCATGTTGTCTACTTTTTCTGTTAAAGTCCTTAGCATATTAATCATAGTTATTTTAAAATCCTGGTCCGATAATTTCAACATTCCTGTGATATCTGACTTTAGTTTCGATGCTTGTTCTGTCTCTTCAAACTGTGTTTTTTTTGCCTTTTAATATGCCTTGGAATTTTTTGTTGGAAGCCTGACACGATGTACTGAGTAAAAAGAACTATGGTAAATTAGGCCTTTAGTAATGTGGTGGTAAGGTGTGGAGGAAGAGGAAGCAGTCTATATTCCCTTGATTAGGTCTCAGTGTTTTAGTTATCCTGTGTCCCTGGATAGTGAACTTCACTAGCACTACTCAGTCCTTCTTAGGTGGGACAGGATGGCTAGAGAGGGCTGGAGTTGGGTGTCTTCCTTCCCCCACGTGAAGGCTAGAGCTGGCGGGAGGTGGGTATTTCCCTTCCTCCATGTTAGTTATGCTCTGATAAAACTCCAATAGGTTATGGTCGGTAAAATAGTTTCTCCTGAGGGTACACCTTATTAAGAAGAACAGAATGCTCTGGCGCATTTCAAAATCGCTACTTTTACCCTCCCCCTGCCTGAAGCATGAGACAGTATTTTCCTCTAACCTTCACTGGGAGAACCTGGTAGAGCTACTGAAGGTAAAACTCAAAGTGTGGGCGTGCTCTCCTATAATAATATTGGACCCCCTGGAGCTCCCAACTCTCAAACTTGTCCACACTGAGCCCTCAACAATTTGTCAACTGCAGTTTAGGTTTTTCTACCCTGCTGCTAGTTCCCGTGGAGGTTTCTGCTTGTGAGTCTCTGCTCTGGTAAGTTGTGATTCTCCGTATCTGCCTGTCTGTCTCACCAATTTTTGGAGCAGCAGTTTTCCCTATGACCTCATTTCTCTAATGGATCTAAGGAAAAAATGTCTGTTTGTTTGTTTCAGTGTGTTTAACTGTTTACTTCTCGTTAGGATGGAGTAACAACTTTTAAGCCCCTTACATGTAGACTCTTTCTTCTTTTTTAATATCAGCATTTACAACTATATATTTTTATTTAAGCACTGTTTAACTGCACCCCATGAGTTTTTGTAATGTGTTTTCGTTTTCATTTATCTCAAAGAAGTTTCTAATTTCTTTTGTTGTGCTTGGACTTTCTATAGGGGGTAACACTTTGATTCCATCACTAGATTAATTTCAGAGAACATCAGTACCTCGAGACCCCTGCATTCATACTTTGAGAGGGTGGTTTCTGAGGAATAGAGGAACTGAAAGTAGACATGAGTGGCTGGGAGTAGGGGCTACAACTTAATCCCCAGCTTTTGCCTGTGGCCTTCTATGCCTATGATTCTCAACTGGGAGTAATATTGCCCTTCAGGTGACATTTGGCAACATTTGGACACATATTTGGTCTTCATAACTAGGTGGGGGTGAGATGTAACTGGCACCTAGTGGGTAGAGGCCAGGGATGCTGATAAATATGCTACAATGCACAGGGTATTCCATTACAGCAGAAAATTATCTGGTCTGAAATGTCAATATTGCTGCCATTGAGAATCCTTTTCTTAACCCCTTAAATTCGTGGGACTGTTTCCCACTCACCCAGCACCTGCCTGTATAGTGTCTCACCACCTCTTCACAATGGTCCCTGAGGTAGGTGAAATGTCATAATCTGAGTTGAGGTGAGTGAAGCCTTAAAACTGAAGCAACCTGTCAGTGAGTAGCAGAGTCAGGACCACCATCCTCCAGTCCAGTTGTTTCCCAGAAAGCCCACAGTGACCTCGGTCTTCACTTGCTTTGACTACTCCACCTGTCAAAAGCAAATCATCATGCATTGTCTTGCGAGTATATATGTCTGGCATATCGGTAAGCTAGTGTACTTCTCTTAGCTAAGGATGTTTTACTCTGTCTTGTAACCCTCTGTTTAATGTTGCCCTCTGCACACAGAGTGGAAACTCCCTGTGGGCAGCACAGCATTTGGCACAGAGTAGGCACTCAGTAAATTTTGCAGAATGAATTAGAAGATATGAAATAAAATATACCAAAATGTTAACTTAGTTATCTCTAAGAGCATGAAATGAAGGTTATACTTGCCTCCGGAAGAGGCTGGGAAATGGGGTGTGACTGGCAGCGGGAGAGAAATTATGGACCCATATATTGATTGTTTTGCCTATAGGATTTTTATAGTTATTTATAATAATGATCAGTGTTATTTCCCTTGTTAAATTCCTCGCATTTCAGCCTCCTTTTCTCTTTGAATTGTTCATAGTAGCACATTTTGCCTTTATTAAAAGACCAGTTTTAACTCTGCTTAAAAATTCACTGTATCCTCAGATTTTGTTCCCTAAAGGTCTTATCAGAAACATAAAAATCTTTTGTGATATTTGACATCACAGTTATCCTTAAACTATCCCAACATGGAATTTCTATGCCTTAAGGTAGCTGACCGCAATTTTCTCATCCATAAAATGGGAATAATGATTCTTTGTTAATTAACCGAGACCTTTCCTGAGGATAAAGTGATTAAAGCACATGAAAACATTTTAAACAGTACTGTGCACATGTCAAGGCCCCTCCAGTTATGGGTAACTCTGAAAAATTGTGATCTTGTGAGTTATGCTGTATAACCAGTTGTTATGCAATTATTAAAGTAGTTTGCTAAATTGAAACAAAGTTCATTCAGATTTTGTGCTTTTTACTTACAGTGCTAACCTGAGTAAATAGGACCTTTCCCCCCTAGTAATTTGGTTAAAATATCTAAAGCCATATTTTACCTTGGGCTGTCTTGACAATTACAGCATGTTGACCTTTGTTTCTTCATAGGTGTTACAGAACATCTTGGACACTGAAAAAGAGTATGCTAAAGAACTTCAGTCTCTTCTTGTTACTTACTTAAGACCCCTGCAGTCCAATAACAAGTAAGATTTTTATTTTAAACCCCTAGCTAAATAAAGCAAAATAGTGTCGGCATATGGAGTCATTACTTTTATGTCACTGAATAATTGATTTTGCCCTTTAGAAGAATTTCCACAGATCACAGGTTGCCAAGAACATGGTCAGGGCAGCAGAAAGTATGCAAGATGTTGCTTTTGGAGAGCTTGGATTTTTTTTCTCTTCTGCCTGTAAAAGGAACAAGCAGACCTGCTTTTCTGCCTATTATAATTTTTATCTTGTGCTTTTTAAAAGTGATGTGTCTGGTTTTACCTTACAAGAAAAAAAAAAAGGATTCTCTGGTGTTTTTATTCCAAAAGCACATAGACTGGAAATTCTTGTGCTCACTCTGACCTTTGCTTGCCAGGGCAGAACCTCTTTCCCATGCTCCGAGAGTGGAAACAGTGTGGCATTTTTTGAGTACTCATAAGAACAATTCAAGCCAGGATTTCTCCCAGGCAAATGTGAATGATAAACAGATGTTAAAGTATTTTTTAAAACAAAATGTTCAGACCCCATTCTGGTCTTAGAAATCCGAAATGATTGTCCTAAGGCCTGAATTGAAAACTTTATTTTCATGAAAGAAAAATATTGACCATTGATTTTATTATGCTTATAGGTAGAACATATTTAACAAATAGTGGCTAACTGCATTCATTTGTTTTTATTTTAAGAGACTAAATTTCACTAGAGATCATGATCTATAAGTCAAATAGAAAATTTAGCAGCCAGCCCATAAAATGGAAAATGAAAGCCTCTCCTTTTACCTCAGTAAGAGTTTACTTTTGCTGGACAGTTGCCTAAATCATCAACTTTAAGCTTAAATAAATTTAATATATTTCATTATTTTTTCTGTTTTTCCAAATTATGCTTGTTTAAATATAATGTCTTGCTAATTTTCCCACTTGGTTATTCCCCTGGCACTGTGGGAATCTTACTTCAGTATGAAAGGATTTTGTATTCCTGTGTTGTAAGAGTTTAAACATGATCAACAACAAAGTGTTTTTTGTTATTATTATGTGAAATATGAAGTGTTCTGTGAATCATAGTTCTTAGAGCTGAATGGAACCTCAGTAAAGGATTGGGTCTAGTGCCCTGGGAAAATGACTATCCTCACTCAATAAAGAAGAAACTGAAATCCAGAGTTCACTTTCTTGCCCATTACACAGCCAGTAAGTGGCCAGGTTGGGTCCACTGTATCTCCTGCCACTGAGTGAAATGTGCCTTCTGTTTTCTGGAGGTGACAGGCAGGGGAGGAGAGGGAAACTGAAGTGGTAACCCTGGGAAGGGAGACGGTAAAATGACAAATGAAAGTGGGGCAGATTAGCAATCGAGAAATAGTAAGAGGGGCCGGGTGCTGTGGCTCACGCCTGTAAGCCCAGCACTTTAGGAGGCTGAGGCAGGAGGGTCGCTTGAGGCCAGGAGTTTGAGACCAGCCTGGGCAACATAATGAGACCACCGCCTCAACAAAACATAGATAAATTAACTGAGCATGGTGGTGCCCACCTGTAGTCTCAGCTACTCGGGGGGCTGAGGCAGGAGGATCATTTGAGCCCAGGAGTTGGAGGCTGCAGTGAGCTATTATCGTGCCACGGCACTCCAGCCTGAGCAGCAGAGTGAGACTCTGTCTCAAAAAAAAAAAATAGTTAAGAGGAAAAAGAAAAGAGCCAGGGCAGAGGAGGTGAGAGACCTGAGTCAGACCTGCACAGTTCCTACACAAGTTCAGAACGCAATTATATTAATAGTAAGTTTCCATTAGTTCTGACTATCTTTTTGCCCCTGAAGTGATCTGAGCAAACCAGACTGATTATTGTCTGATCCTGAAGGGGCTAAATAAGCCCCAACTCAGGTACTTGCTGCTCTAAGAGAGCAACAGGCAGGGAAGCTGGCTGGCTAAAGGTTTCGCTTTTGACACCCAGTATAGGGGTTTTCCAGCTTGTGGTTCAGGAGGGCATTACGGCAGAGGAACTGGGAGCTTTTTATTCTCTAGGGGTTACCGGTAATGTTTGTTTGGGTCTTCCCTTTCTTTATTAGTCAGCAAAAATTATTCTCTTAGGAATATTGCACTAGTATTATTATTGTATATTATTAAGGAGAAAGAACATGTGGCAGACACTGGCCTTCTAAGCAAATCTTCCAAAACGTTTTCTCCCAAAAAGTGGTTAAGAGCATGGACTCTGGAGCTAGAATATTTTGGTTCAATTTCTGTCTTTGCCATTTACCAGTTTTGTGGCTTTGGGCGATCTACTTCACTTCTCTGTGCCTGTAAAATGGAGCCAGCAATAATAGCACCTATCTCATAGAGTTATTGTAAGATTAAAACAAGTTCTTATTTGTAAAATGCTTGCATAAATGTTCAATGCTGTATGAGTGTTGGCTTTTGTTATTATTATCACTTACAGTCTGGTAGAGATGACAACATTCTTCATACAAGGCCCTGGATAAAATTGTTCAGTTTGCCTTTTATTTGATGCCACACTCCAAAAATAAACAAACAAACAAAATCAGTACTATTTTCTTCCCTTCTGCTTCCTCTCATAAAGATTTCCTTATTTGATTCGTGAGCATTTTAGTTTAGGCGAAAGCTGACTTTGCTATTTTTTCCTGTGCATTATGTGAGCATATATAATATTCTTCAATTACGTTTCCAGTTCCTCTAGAGGAAGGTACTCAAAAGTTTTTTTACGCTTATTCACAGCTATGAGGTATTTTTATCTCTTTAGATACTTAGATATTAAGCGCTTGTCATTAATTTACTCATTGCCTTATAAAATACCTAAATGTCCTTTATGACGCTCACTTTCTTTAGGATCAGTATTCTTGTTATATAAAAGGGAAATAAAGGAAAGGTGCTTAAGAAAATTGCCTAAGACCATAAAGCTGGTGTAAATTAAAAAGCAAAAGTTAAAATATAGGAATTTCTTCCCTTATATTTGCCATATATTAGCAAACTATCAGCTAACTAGACAGAGATAGATAACTAAAGTCATCCTCAAGTTCCGTTAACTACATGGACTTTGTTTTTTTTAGTCTGAGTACTGTGGAGTTTACGTCTTTACTGGGAAACTTTGAGGAAGTATGTACATTTCAACAGACACTCTGCCAAACCTTGGAAGAATGTTCAAAGTAAGTGTGGCATATTTCTGTTAAGATAGCCAGCAAGGTTGTTTGTGTTTTGTTTTTCTTTTACTTGTTGCTTTAGATAAGAGCACTTTATATTTATACATTTATTGCAGTTTTGATACGTTGTCCCAGAGCAAAGTAACAATACAGAGACAATGCACCAGGTGGTGGTGTTCACGGTGTCAAACAACGGTTCGTATTACCAGCAGGGCTCTACATTGGTAGGCAGAGGTACTAGAGCTATGTTTGGTGGCTAGAGTTTAAAGCAGTGGTCAAGAGCCTCCATTTCATGGGTAAAATAGTTATAGTTTCTCTTTTAACTTTGGCAAAACTTTCGAAAAGTTTTCATGCTGCCAGCTTTAACTGGTATCATCTTCCTTTACCGCTTGTTTCCTATTTTGCATTCTGTGTTTCATCTGTTTTGTTTACAGGTTTCCAGAAAACCAACACAAGGTAGGAGGCTGTCTACTGAGTCTCATGCCTCATTTTAAATCCATGTATCTGGCTTACTGTGCGAATCATCCTTCAGCTGTAAATGTGCTCACCCAGCACAGGTAAATCGTTAACATTTCTCCAACTAAGCTGTTTTGCAATGAGATTCTTTCTTAGGACCACCTCATTTGGAAATCCATGGGCTCCCACTGAGCTTTTGATTATCACTGTTCATGACTCCAGGCATTGATTCATTGTTACATGGATCGATCATCCATTAATACAACAAATAATTTATTGAGCACCTACTATGTGCAAGACCCTGTAGTAGCTGATGGGGATATAGTAGTGAACAAGGAGGAGAAGGTACCCACCCTCATGGAGCTTAAAATCTTGAGGGAAATGCAGATATTATTATAAACATGTTGTATTACAAAAGGGTAATTAAAAGGATGCAGTGAGACTTTGCAATGTTGGTATCAACTAAGTGGGATGGGAGGAAGGGTCAGGGAAGCCTTTCTTTTTTTTTTTTTCATTTCAGCATATTATGGGGGTACAGATGTTTAGGTTACATATGTTGCCCTTGCCTCCCCTCCCCTCCAAGTCCGAGTTTCAAGCGTGTCCATCTCTCGGATGGTAGGGAAGTCTTTCTGAAAGCAAAATTCTATTTTGATCCAATGGTTTAGGCTTCCTCTGCCCCAATGAATGTTTTATCAGAGTTGCTGACAAATAGCTAAACTACATAGCTTCATCTCTTTTCACTTTCCCTCCTTGCCTGGGTAGAGGAAGTCTCAAGCAGTGACATGGCTAAAAGGCAGGGAAAGGTGGAAGAAAACCAACACTGTGAGCTGTGTGACTGGTACTTTAAGCAAAGTGCTTTGATAATACTTATACATGGATATAAATTGTGTCATATTCATGATGAACAATAGAATAGTGTCTCCTTTAAGAATAAGTGTTCTTGTAAGGGACCTAGATAAAGGCCACATCTCTCCCACCCTTCCTTAACCTCTGGCAACCCATCCCTGACACATTCACTGACACATTAATCTGGACCAGAAAACTGTATGATAGGCTTGAAGATGCAGTTTTACTTTTGAAGTCATGTACTGGAAATCAAGGTGGGACAACAGCAAGAACAATACACAGGGACTCTGTTGACTTAACTTGGAGACTAGATTCACAACAGGCATGGATTCTGGAGGCTGCTCAACACTGAAAATAATATTCTTCTCAATCTGGCCTAGATTTGAACTCCCAGAGCCAGGCTAGAACATTAGTTGACACCAACCCTCAGAAGTGGCAGGCCGGGCACGGTGGCTCACACCCGTAATCGTCGCACTCTGGGAGGCCGAGGCGGGAGGGTCGCTTGAGGTCAGGAGTTTGAGACCAGCCTGAGCAAGAGCAAGACCCCGTCTCTACTAAAAATAGAAAAATTAGCCAGGTGCGGTGGCGTCTGCCTGTAGTCCCAGCTACATGGGAGGCTGAGGCAGGAGGATCACTTGAGCCCAGGAGTTTGAGGTTGCTGTGAGCTAGGCTAATGCCATGGCACTCTAGCCTGGGCAACGGAGTGAGAAAAGAAGTGGTAGAAATTTTGGTTCTTGTCCTGGCTTGTTAGGAGCTTTATTTATTGGCTTTATAGAGCTGTTTTGTGAAGACGTTTTAAAAGCTGAATTCACTAAGTTCTACTTGAAGGTCAATTTTATTCCCCTAATTGAAGTTTTGAACTTTCATAAAATAGCAAATATGGAAATTAGAGTTTAAAGAGAGAGATGCCATGAACCTGGGATTTTTAGGCAAGTGGTTGAACTGCTTGTAGCTAACATTAGCTAATAATAGCACTGACGATGTGCCAGGCACATGATGTAAAAGCATATGAGGGAGTCACTACTATTACTGTCTCTGCTTTACAGATAAGACATTGGAAGGCTTAGGTTAAGTAATCTGCCCAAGAACTCATAGCTGTTAAGTGGTTGAGCCAGAATCCAGGTCTGTCAGACCTCTAAAAAATGTTTTTATTAAGATACTTATTTTATCCTCAAAAAGAATGATCTAAATGCAAATTTAAAGAATTATAATAAAATGAGCACCCATGTATCCATCACTCAGCTTAGGAAATAGAATGTTACCATTTCTTTTTTTATATAACAGCTTTATTGAGGTATAGTTCACATACCATATAATTCACCCATTTAAGATATACAGTTAAATGACTTTTAGTATATTCGCAGAGTTGAGCAACTAGCACCATGATCAATTTTAGAACATTTTCATAACCCCCAAACAAACTGATACCCATTAGCAGTCACTCCCCTTTTCCCCCTCAACCTCACTAGCCCAAGGCAACCACACTACAGTACTTCATGTCACTATGGATTTGCTTATTCTGGACATTTCGTTTAAGTGGAATCATACAACACATGTCCTTTTGTGTCTGGCTTTGTTCACTTAGCATAATTTTTTCAAGGTTCATTCACATTGTAGCATGTATCGGTACATCATTTTCTAAATTGCCAAATATTCCATTGCATGGATACCACATCTTGTTCTCCCATTCACCAGCTGATGGACTGAGACCAGTGCTGCTATGAACATTCATGTAAAAGTCTTTGCATGGACATATGTTTTCATTTCACCTGGGAGTGGACCATACGGTAACTCTATGTTTCACTTTTAGAAGAACTGTCAGATTCTTTTCCAAAGTGACTGCACCAATTTATTTTCCTACTAGCAGTGTATGAGGGTTCCATTTTCTCCACATCCTCACCAACATTTGTTATTGTCAGACTTTTTGATTATAGCCGTGTTAGTGGGTGTGGTTTCTCATTGTGAGATTGATATGCATTTTTGTCATGAATAATGATGTTGGGCATCTTTCATGTCCCTATTGGCAATTTGTGTGTCTTCATTTGGAGAAATATCTATTCAGATCCTTAGCCTGTTTTTAAATTGGGTTGTCTTTTTATTGAGATATAATTTACATAGCAAAAATCCACCATTTAAAAGTGTACAGTTCAATGTCTTTTAATATTCACAAGATTGTGCAGCCATCACCACTGTCTAGTTCCAGAGTGTTTTCATTACCTTCCCCCACCAAAAAACCCCTATACCCTGTAGCAGTCACTCCCCATTTCTCTGATGGCTAATGATGTTGAGCATCTTTTCGTCTTATTGAATTTTTTTTTTTTTTTTAGACAGACTTTCTCACTCTGTCACCCCAGCTAGAGTGCAGTGGCGTCATAGGAGCTCACTGCAGCCTCAAACTCCTGGGCTCAAGCGATCCTCCTGCCTTGGCCTCCAGAGTAGCTGGGACTACAGGCATGAGCCACCACACCAGGCTAATTTTCCTATTTTTTTGTAGGGATGGGATATTGCTCTTGCTCAGGCTGGCCTCGAACTCCTGAGCTCAAACAATCCTCCTGTCTCAGCCTCCCAGAACGCTAGGATTACAGGCGTGAGCCACCGCGCCCGGCCCGACAGTTTCTTAAAACAATGAAATTAGCCACATTGATGGACTCTTCCTTTCATGACAGATTTCTTTGTATCATTCAATGCTGTTTGATAGCATTTTATTTATAGTAGAACTTCTTTCAAAATTGGAGTCAATTCTTTCAAACTCTGCCACTGCTTTACCAACTAAATATATATAATATTCTAAATCCTTTGTTGTCATTTCAACAATGTTCACAGCATCTTCACCAGGGGTAGGTTCTATCTCAAGAAACCAATTTCCTTGCTCATCCATAAGAAGCAACTCCTCATTCATTCGAGATTTATGTGCTTTTGGTATTATGTCTAAGAAACTATTGCTTAATCCAGGTCATGAAGGCTTATGCCTCTCTATTTTCTAAGAGTTTTCTATCAAATTGGTACTAACCGATCAACATTTGCATGTATGGAAGTCACATTCATCAGGTGTCGGGCAGGTCGGGGGGGGAGGAGGGGACGGTCATGTTCACATCTAATGGGTGCGGTACACACTGTCTGGGGGATGGGCACACTTGTAGCTCTGACTCAGGTTGTACAAAGGCAATATATGTAACCTAAACGTTTGTACCCCCGTAATATTCTGAAATAAAAAAAAGTTTCGTAATTTTAGCTTTTATATTTAGGTCTTTAATTTATTTTAAGTTAACTTTTGCATATGGTGTGAAGTAAGGGTTCACCTTTGTTCCTTGCTTGTGGATATCCAGTTGTTCCATCACCATTTGTTGATTTTTATTCTTATAAATTTAAGTTGTGTTTTATGGCCCATAATGTGGTGTACGTGGGAAGAATATGTATTTTGCTGTTGTTGAATGAAATAGTCTATAAATGTCAATTAGGATCACTTGATTGATGGTGCTGTTCAGTTCAGCTGTATCCTGACTAAGTTTCTGCCTGATGGATCTGTCAATTACTGGTAAAGGATGTTGAAGTCTCTATCCATAATAGTGGATTTATCTGTTTCTCTTTTCAGTTCTGTCAGTTTTTGTTTTATGTATTTTGATACTCTGTTGTTAGGTACATTCACATTAAGGATTGTTATGACCTTGTTGGAGAATTGGCCCTTTTATCATTAACACATTAACTGCCATGGGAGTTGTATTGAACCCATGCTAGTTTTGAGCCCAGGGCCTCATGAAGCTTATGTAACTCACACGTTTCTTCACCTTGGGAGCTGCAGGAACTATTTTTCAAGTTGCATATAACTCATGCACAGAACGTAATAAAAAAATAACAAATTTTTCATCAAATTAGAAAGGATTGTTTTGTTTTTGGAGTTTTTATTCTATTTTTGTAATAAAACACTGTGGCTCCAAGGAAAAAAATTTTTTTTCTAGTGTGGCAGTCAATGTGTTAAATATCTATTAATATATATGTCAAAACACAATAATACACAGTTATATTATTTAATACAATTTTATGTCTATTGATAAAACAGAAGAAGGAAAGCAAGGATATACTTAATAGTGTTTGTTATATTAACTTTCTTATTTACTATTCTGTTTATTTCTTCCTGTGAATTTGAGTTACTATTTGGTATCATATCCTTATTCCAATAGACCTTTGTTGCTACCCACCTCTTTTGTGCTGTGGTTGTCAAATATATTAAATTTCTGTATATTATTGGCCCCAGAATAAAATTAGAGGAAAGAATAATTGGGATGATAGTTGTCATTAAGAGGATTTCTACCCAAAGCAGTGTTTTTATTCCACATTTGAAGATCATTGTAATCTGAGTAAACTACAGAGGCAGAAGGCAGAAGCAGGTTTCCACTATTGTGTATCCTACTATTGGACAATTTGCATTCATAGAGCTTAGTGGAGTCCAAGGTGGAAGTCAAGTCAGTCAGATCAGTGGTTCTCCCCAAACCATAACTTTTGGAGAAGGGTAAGCAATCATTTAGTGAATTCTACTGGGGAGTGTGAGCTATTAAATCTTCACTGTAACTACCAGGCAATCAGATGCCTTTCTGGAAAGATCAAGTTAAATGTAAATTTCCCTGACTGTGTTTCACCTGGAAGAGACTTTCTCTCTGGGCTTCCTTTCAGGTTCAAGGAGATAGAGGAGGACACTGTGGGCTTTCTTCATGGCTCTTTTTGCCTCGGCTTCCATTTTGGTTTCTAATTTTCAATGATCATCCTCTCCCTTTGACTAGAAAAATATAAAACATCTGTTGTGCCTTCAGAACTTGGTGACTGGGACTCCCTCATGGCTGAAGCAAGGAATTAGCTTAAGAGGCCCATTATAGTTGGGACAGTGTCTCTGCTGCTACTTTTGCTGGGCTTTGTCACAGATGGCAGGTCTCAGGTAGATCTTGTGCCCCTCCTCTGCAGAACAGTCAGGCCACACAGCACCACACCCGGGCAGGACTTCTTAAGGATGAGGAAGTTGTGTTTGTTCATGTTGCTTGTGCATGGCTCAGCTGCTCAGGTGCCCCTGCTCGTTCTTGTCCTCTGAGCTGTAGATGTGCTTCATGTAAGAATCTGGCCCCTCCCGAAACCAGTCAGTCTTTTTGACATTCTGTGGCAGTTTCAGATCATTAATATCCCAGCTTAACATATCTTTGTCTTCAGAATCAAAGTCCTCAGGTCCATGATAAGGTCAGGCCACCTAAGGTTTTCATCTATTCAGCTCCCCTCATAAGTGCTTGAGAATTTTGCTTTCAAAGGTTCTTGATATAGTTGGATGAGTCCACTCAAGCAGCTTAGACCAGGAGACTATTTTCTGAGGTTTTATTGGATTTAAAGATTTCCTTGATGGAGTTATGGTTGAAGAGAATCAAGATGAACTTGATGAGGCCTGATTGGAAGTTTTGGGAAAGGGAAAGTGATAGAGAGTTTTTTTTTTCAAAAAGCGAAGGAAGATGAAAAACATAGAGGAAAAATGTTACCTAAATAATTTGGACAGATGACATTCCCTAGACCAAGAGTCTGATGATCTCAGAGAATCTTCCTTTGTTTTAAAAAAATCTAAGACTATTTAGCATGTGCTGCCTTTGCCTTCAGGAAAACCAAAGGCTGTGGTCCAAATAGAGATTATCTTTACCTAGAAGAGAAAACCAGCACAAAACCAGCTGGAAAGCTTCTACCCCCTCATCCCTGATCTCTCAACCCAAATCTCTGATTCCTTCTTCTGCCATTTCAGATCTACTGTTTAGCCCCTCTAATGACATTTTAAATTTCAGCTATTGTAGTTTTTAATTTCAGAATGTTTATATCTCTTTACTGATGTTCTGTATTTGTTGGGACATTGTCGTCATAGCTTCCTTTACTGCTTTAAGCATGGTTTCCTTTTGTTCTTTGAACATACTTACAATGGCTACTTAGAAGTCTTTGTTAAGTCTGACATTTTGTCACTCATAGACAATTTCTGTTGTCTCTTGTTTTCCTCCCAGTGTACGGGTCACACATTCTTGTTTCTTTGCATGTCACATAATTTTTTTTTTTTTTTGGTTGAAGACTAGAAATTTTAGGTAATTTTAGATTTCCCAACTCTGGATGCTGATTCCATTCCCCACTCTCTGGGGCTTATTTTTGTCGTTTGCTTATTTGTTTGTTTAGTAAGTCGATTGGACCGTTTTAGTGAAGTCTGTTTTCCCCACAGTGTACAACCTCTGTTGTCACTCCTTAGAGGGCACAACATTTGTCAGGCACTCAGTCACCCTCGAATGATAGTGGCTTTAGCAGGACTCCCTTTGACTGTCTATCTCCCTGATCTCTCTCATATGCCCCATATGGTATCACACCCAGGTGTTAGGCTCTACTAACTTCCAGCTGATGGCTCTAATGTTTTTGACAATTCCCTGCAGCATAAATTGCTCCACCATCTGATCTAATTAATTTCAAGTAGGGATAGTTGTTGAGACCAGACTTTGAAATTTGCTCCGACTCTTCTTAGCACTTCCTAGCTGGTTCTCTCTGGTGACCTAGCTAGCTTATGCTTTAGCTTGTTGCACTTAAATCAGAGGAGCTACTAGCCTCCTTTTATTTGCTTACTACCAAAATCTCCATTGTTTTTGCAAGAGCCCTTAGGCTTGAATTTCTCTCTTTGCAGAGAGCTTTAGAGTCCTCTGTTCCCATGGACTGCCTCTCCACCTGGGCAAAATCTCACTCCTCTGGGGGCTGGGCAGTGTAGTAGCCTTAGGTTTTCCTAGCTTGCCTCTTCCAGCGTGGAACCTCTGCCCTCCACGAGAGCTGGGGTGAGGTGATTGAGCCCAGTATTTTCTTTTCTTTTTTTTTTTTTTTGAGACAGAGTTTCGCTTGGTTG
>RJWJ010006286.1:0-63162 GCA_004363605.1 Indri indri
ATTACAGGCGTGAGCCACCACGCCCGTCCCAAAACGGAATTATTTTTAAAGGAAAATGCAGATAATCAGTTGGCCACACTGGAGAACAAGCTGGGTCAACTAACTGTGGGGATTGCAGGGAAGGAGGGACCCAAGCTAGGCAGGGAGCCCAGAGAGCAGCCCTGACCCTAACCCTAACCACGACCTTAACTCTGACCCTGACCTAACCGTGACCCTAACCCTAAGCCTGACCCTAACCCTGACCCTGACCACAACCCTAACCCTGACCCTAATCCCTACCCCACCCATGAGTTCTGGGTGGCGGTTCTCCATCCTGACTGCAAAAGAGATCTGGGGATGGGGATTGTTTCCAGCAGCCTAGTGCCCGAGCCTCCCCCAGCCCCAGGTGGGCCTGCCCAGGTGTTTCCAATGTGCAGTCCAATCAGTGTCCCTGGATTCTTACCGTTGACCTCTGGTCTCAATCTCAACTATGGGGCCTCCGTGCACTCTGGATCTGGTGACTAATTTGCCTCTTTTGGTCCCAGCTCAGTACCGATGTACAGAGTGAAAACATTTATAATCAGATAAAAAGTTGCCAGAAATTTTGTTGTAACTGGAAGTGTTAAATAACAGTATATGGTGGTAAAGCAAGAGACAGAAAGTGCGTATAATGGGGAAGGGGAAGCTAACCCATAAATGCCAGGAATTCAGCCATCTGACGGGGTTCCCTATTGTTGAGAGTTCAGATCTTAATATTACGCCACTAATCTATTCAGGCCATAAAGAAAACGACCTGTAATGTTGAGGAGGAGAAACTGCACTCGTTTGTTCTCTAACCACAGCGTAATAAACCAGAACTTCATTGCATAAATATCTCCAACATTACCACAAATACTTGGAAATTCAAGACTTCTCTGTGTCGCTGCTCATTCAGGGATAGTAGAAAACTGGAACTTGGAGATCTTCGGAGCGAAAGTGCGATGAAGCTAGACTCGGAGGCAGCGGGCGTGTGTTCAGGCTGCAGCTTTGAGCGCTGGGGAGAGCTCGCAGCTGGTAGAGGGCGTCCCGCACAGAGGGCGGGGCTGCCGTGAGCAGCTGGGCGTCGCCCCAGCGGGACCGGACGGGACCGAGGAAGAGAAGGAAGAGGGGGTGGAGCGCGTCCCTGCAGCCAGGCGCGGCTCAGCTGTCAGTGGGCCGTGGGGGATGAGGGAGGCAGGCTCTGGGCACCTACTGGGCGGGTGGGGACAGTGGAGGAGTGGCTTACGTGGGGCGCAGGCTGCGTGGTCAGAACTGGGGATCCCTGTGGCTACCAAGGGGGAGGACAGGTGTGCAGGGTCATGGCCAGGAAAGGGCACCGGGGCCCGAGCATGGGTGCGGCCTGGTTGGCTCTGAGTAGATGGAGCTAAAGTCACTTCCCCTGAGGCTGTCCAGGCCAGTAGTTTGGATGCAAAGGCCGGAGGCAGGACAGAGCCTAGGTTGGAGAGCCTCGGGCTGCAATGTTCTAGGCGGCCACCAGATGGCGACAGAATGCCGCAATCGTGGTCTCTGTCCCGGGAGTCCGCCTGGGTGGCTGGTGCTTGGTTCTGTTGTTTTCCTCTCTTTAATTAAGTATGTGTGAGTCTGCTCTTGTTCCCACTCACCTCTGCCAATCTCTCCGATCCATTTCTTTCTCCTTCCACCCCTTCATTCCCTCTGTTTCTCATTCACCACTGACCGTTACAGAGAACTGAAGTGTTTTGAAAGTATATTATACTTATCAACAAAATCCCAGTTGTCACTTTTAAAAGTACAGGTTTAACTGTAATCCCAGTGACTCCAAAGGCCAAGGCAGGAGGATCTCTTGAGCCCATGAGTTCGAGACCAGCCTGGGCAACATAGCGAGACCCCATCTCTTAAAAAAAAAAAAGCATCCAACATTGTGTGGAATAAATAAAGTGAATTTGTACCTGGGATAGTTTGCCTGCAGTGAACTGAATGTCCCTTATCTGGGACATCCCTGTAATGCTGATACTCTGGGCACCTCTCCCTGTACCTCTGTGCTTCTGAAAAATCTTGTGTAAACCAAATCATTTTAAAGTGCTTGAGGCGGTCACTGTTTAAAGGACAGTGTAAATAATTCTAAGAATGACTCTCCCCTGTTATTTGATCCCTTCTTTGGCCAGTTGACTTGGCAAGACTAGGTTCTCCTGTGTCTGTTCCCAGGCTGAATACCTTGGACTTAAGAGAAGGCTTGTGTGGGCATCTAGTGCCCACCCCAGGTTAAATTCCCGCTGGACCATTGCTCTGGGCCTGGTTAGGTGAAGCCCAGCCCAGCAAGTGCCAGGGACAGGCCCTGCCTGGGCCAGCCTGGGAGCCTCTGTGGGGTGGGAGAGGGAGTGCCTGGAGGCTTGGGGCCAGGGAGGGGGAGTTAGGCTCTTCAGAGCAGCCTCCAGAGATCTGAACCCACATTGGGTTTGGGATTGTTTGGGGTCCTCCAGGAAATGGATTAAACCAAGTAGACCCACCCCAGCACCACCTCACCGCAGCCTCTCCTCTAGGGTCAAAGCCTGACCACAGAAATTTCTCTCCTAACTAGGAGTTCCCCTGATCAAACTTCAGAGTTGCCAAATCATTGTTCTCTCCTCTGATGGGTATTCTGAGTGTCTCCCCAGGGCCCAGGGGCGATACATGTTACTCCAGCTGAGAAGTTAAATTTCAGGATTCCAATTTCATAATGCCAACCACTACTCTTTTCTCTTCCTTCTGTAAATCTAAGATTCTATAAAGGGTGTTAACTTAATGTGACAACTAACGTTAATTCAGATCTGCTTTGTAAATATCCTTGTGTCTATTGCCAAATCCCACAAAAGCTTTTGGCCTTTTTTGTGGGGTTGGAACAAGAAAAAGCCACATGGAAAAAACATTTCTGTGTGCGTTGCAGACACTGTTATTGCTTAATGTCCTTTGAGTCATTTGATTAGTTTCTTTTATGGTTTAGTACAGAAAACAAATTATCGTCCTTGAAAAACTGGTAAGTTTTCTTTGTCAGATAAGGAGAGTGATGTAACCCATCAGGTTTCCCTTTTTGCCCTGGCTGCCAGGAAGTTCACAGCTAATTGTAATGATCAGTCTTATGATTATCAGTCTCAATGATCTCCCCTTCTAACATCATTCTTTAAATTTTCTTGTTTTGTTATTGTGAGTGTGTGTTTTCTCATTCTAAGCTGCTCCCATTCCTTTTTGAAAGGAGGTAAATCTGCTTCTGGGACTTAACTGATGAAAAGTGGTAAATAAAAAATGATCCCCAAAGAAGATCAGTTCACACCACCTTCAGATTTTTAAAGGAGGAGTGAATTGATTCCAAGACATATGCAGAGGGTGACAGTGCCTCCTTGAGGAGCAGCATGAGAAAGCCTGTCCCACTTTCTTGCCCAGCTCAAGCCTGGGCTGAGGTGCTGTTGCAGTGTCTCCCTGAAGTCACGAGAGAATTTGAATGTTCACCAGGAAGTATTGTTTTTATTTGTGAGGCAATAGCCTTGAGGACAGACCAGGAGAAATTTATTGTCACACAGACAGCCCGCAGCTACAGAAACACCCAGGTCTGGATTCTTCTGTGGCTTCTTCTGACTTGAGAAAGTCGCTGGACCTCTCTAGGCCTCCAGTGGTCTCCTTGTCCCTAAGGAGGAGGATAGTGGGCAAGAATGGTGACGTGGAATGAGATATTTATCCAACGCTACAGAAGGGGTGGTTTGTACATTTAAAAACCAGAATAGAAATTACAAAGGAAGAATTTGAGTATGTAAAAAAACGTAAACATTTGTATGTTAGAAAAAAATACACCTACCAGCAAAAAGGGTAAAGGAGCAATTTCAGTAATAATCAGAGAAATGCAGAATAAGCCGACCATGCAGGTTCATTTATTTTGGTCAAAGAAATAAGCAAAAGTGTGTTTTAAATACCCCATGCTGGCAGCAACGTGGGGAAGTTGGCTTTCTCAACAGTGCTCACAGGGAATGTTAATCTAACCCTTTTAGAAAGCCATTTGGAGAGTGTACTGAGAGTTTTTGGAATATTTATAACTTCGCCCCAGAAATTCTATTCCAGGACTCTATGCTATAAAAATCCATAACATGGAAAAAATTCCTTGCAGAAAGATGTTCATGGGAGGCCGTTTGTATTATTTTAAATGGAATCAATACAAATGTTTGGTATCAGACGAATGGTATTTACGAAATGGAACAGGGCATATTATTAAAAATAATGCTCTGATCACTGTAAACCATGGAGAATGCTCAGAATATATTACTTGGTAAAGCAGGACACAAAATTGCATGTTCGCAATAATTGTCATTTGTTTATATAGATATATATATGATGGCAGTTAGGTATAAATGAGACTTCAAGAAAATACAACAAAATACAATAGTGGTTGTTTTAGGGTGGTGAGAAAACCGTTTTATTTTTGTTTTTGCCTTTTTAACCTTTATTTTTCTAAATTATGGTGCTATATTTTCTAATAAAAATGCATAGTATTTTTTAAAGGAACATAAGCGACAATGGAGAGGTGAGCTAGATGTGCGAGTCCCAGGTTTTAGGGTCCAGAGCAGTAAAATGAAGAATTAAGGGGAAGAAAACCAGGCTGGGCAGAAAGCTGGGTCCCGACCCGAGGCCACAGCCAGAGCTGACGGGGCCTCCGGAGCCGCCTCCACCGTCCCCCTGACCCGCATTCTCGAAGGCAGCGACTGAGGTCCCAGTGCCAGAAGCCAAAGTGGCCCTGCCGTGTCTTCGCTGGGAACTCCAGTCGGCCACTGTCTGCATCTGCGATGACGATGACGCATTAAAGTCTTGCCCTTTCGCAAACACAGAGTTCCTGAGGGGAAGACATCGGTGAGGAAGATGTCCCTCTGAACCCTGGCCGCCTGTCCCTTTTGTGGCTTTTCAGCACCCTGGGTAAAAATCCTTCCTCACCAAAACACTGAGAGCCCCACACCTTCTCCCTGGTGCCTGGAGAAAGAAGAACCTTCCAGAAATGCAGTCATCTGGGACCCATCTGGGCCACACGCACTCATGGGAAAGCTAAGCCAAGCCACGTGGGAGCATTTGCTCAGTGTCCTTTACATGCCTGGTGGGCTCGTGGGTGGCAGGGGGCTAGCGGGTGGAAGGAAGGAGCAGACACTTGCCCCTTCCGCAGGGGGCGGCACGGTCTATGCTTGTCATCTTCATGGGGCTTCAGGGATTCTCAAACCCGGCCGTGCGTCACAACCAAGGAATGTGTCACAAGTGTAGAGACGTAAACCAAACTCCCCAAGTTTCCAATTCTAGGACTTGGGTGGGGTCTGGGTTTCCTCCTTTTTTTTCTCCTTAATCTGCAGGTGATCCCGACGCCTAACAGACTTGAGAACATGAAGTTCTCTGAGTGTGTTCTGATGGGTCGGGCAGGGTGCGTGAGCAGAGATGCAGGGAGGCTTTTTATTCCCTCATTATTAATGTCACTGAGCACAGCTGTCACTCATCCCAACCTGGGGAACACTGACTTGCAGTTCCCAGGCCTCCACAGTGCTCTCTGGGGGACGCCACAGCACAGTCCTTTCGTAAAGGGAGGCTCTGCTCTGTGACTCCAGTGTCCTCAAAGCACTCATGATTCTGGAAGATTCTGGAATGCCTTCCAGGCCACCCTCCCTTCTGAACCAATCAGTCCTTCCAGCTCCACTGGGCTATGACTCAGCCTCTGGGCCTGCACTGCCCTCGCCCTGAAGTCATGAAAGCAGACTAGCCCGAGCGGGTGCGTCTGGGCAGGCTGTGTCACTCATCCTTTTTTCTGGCTATCAAAGGTGCAGATAATTAATAAGAAGCTGGATCTTAGCAACGTCCAGTCCAAGTGTGGCTCAAAGGATAATATCAAACACGTCCCAGGAGGCGGCAGTGTGAGTACCTTCACACGTTCCCTGCACCGTGCTGTGGTTGGTTTTTTAAGGCGTGGCATGAGTACATGTACTCGCGAGACATTGCACAGAATAAATCCTTCTCCGGCTCAGGATCTAGCCGTGTCCCCAGGCAAATGTAGCCCAGGCTCCCCAAGTCCTCACACTGCCTTGTCCATAGAAGCCCTTCCTTCCTCATGGCAGGAGGGCTGTTCCTGGCCTGCGCAGGCCACATAGGTAGAATGGGGAAGGGGATGGACCCTCCCTCAAGCCCCTCTCTGGGCAGCTGGGTCCCCAGGGCATAATCCCCACCATGGACTCATGCACCCACTGGAAGTTGGGCTGAAGGTGGTGGCACCTGAGACCAGGCACCTCCTCCCGTCACCTGGGCAGGTTCCCATTGAGTGGCTCCCCTGTGGACAGGTGGCCTGTTTGCTCTGATGAGTGGACATGAAGGTGTTATTGTCCTACCTCAGGCCAAGAGTCCAGTCTCTGCTCAGTTGTGTCTCTTCCACGTTCAAGGGAGGAGCCGATTCTGGAGCCTCTCGGCTTCTGTTTAAAACCCACTCCACCCTCTGGCAGGGGCTGCAGTGCAAAGAGCCAAACAAAAGTGTGACAGGTCACTCTGCCTGGCAGAGAAATACTGCTTTTGGCCCTTTCGTATTTGGTCCCCTCCAAACGTCCCTGGGGACACCCTGCATCCTCAGTGGAGTGTCCCTCTGAGCTCTGGGGCTCAGATCTTCACTCCACACCTACCCACGTGATGGACTCAGCGGCTCCGCATGTTCCTGGCTGGTCCGTGTTCCCGGGCTCCTCTCTCCCTGACACCCTCCTCGATCCCCAGCTCTCTCGGTCAGTCCTGGCCATGAGCAAACTGTCACCATCCTGGGCAACCGGAGCTTCGAGATCTTTGAGCCCACCCCAGGGGGGCCTGGTTTCTGAGAGCAGGCGCCTGGCCCGGGCTGGCAGTGCCCTGTGACTGCCCTGGGCCACAGGCAGCATCCCACCAGAGGGTTTATTCTTGCAATGTGCTGCTGCCTCCTGCCCGAGCACCATCCCGGCTGCTGCCGCTGAGCCCGCCGTAGTCCCGGAGTAGGAGCGCTTGCCCTGCGGCTGTGCATGGGGCCTTATTAACGCTTCCTCGTCAGTGTCCGCTGCGTGTCTCCTCTGCCCCCCACGACCCGCTCCCCTGTCCCCCCACCGTGTCTCCTAAGACGGCAGCGTGTGTGCTGCCCCACCCCACCGCCCGGCCTCGTTCTGGGCTCCGTGTGCCAGTTGCATTTTCAGCCATTTCAGCGTCGACTCCTGGTTCTCTGGCTTCCTCGAAGGCGTTGGCACCGCCGGAGGAGGAAGACCGAAGCCTTTCTGGTTTAATTCATTCCTGTTTGGGGGGCTGGCGCGAGGTTGCGCCGCTGAAGCCATGGGGTCTGGCTCCAGGCGCCGCAGATGGCAGACACTAGAGAGCCATGTGGCCCTGTCCCTCTGGTGAGGGGTAGCTGATGCCCAGAGAAGCTGCAGTGCCCAGAACACCTGGGGACTTCCTTGGGGCCTCTGCTGTGTCTTGCACTGTGCTGGCCTGTGGGCCTATGACCTGTCAGAGAGCCACAGGATGTCCCAGGTGGGGCACTGTCCTCTGCTGGAGGCCACTGCTTGTTGGCAGTGGGAGCCTTCCTGAGAAGCCCTTCTCCTGGTGAATGGTTGTGAGGGCCACCTGCTCATTGTCAGCCTCTGGCTCTTGGGGGGCGAGGATCTCTCCCCTCCCCCAGCGAGGTGACATCCCAGCAGGCAGGCCCTGCTCCCCTACCTGGGACCCCCTGCCTCCTGGCTGGGCTCCAGGCTCCTCTGCAGGGCTGCTCGCCCCCTCCCCGGCCTCCGGGAGCCTGCCCACCGGGCTCCCACGCTCATGCACTCCCCCCAGCCCAGCCCCACCCTTCGTCTCCCTGACAGTGACTTCACCCAGGGACACAGGTCATCATCCTTCCAACACATCATTCCCACACTGACCCCAAGGGCCAGGCCATCTCTCAGCTCTCCGTCAATAAGCAAATGCCAACGTGACTTTAAAATAATTGGGGATTTTTCCTGTTTAGACCTAGGTAGAAGACCTCTTTCTTTCTGTGGCCTCGATAAACCCCTCCAAGACTTGAGGCCGTCTCTCTCCTGGGCCACCCTGGGGCAGGGAGCCGACTGGCCTCCACCCCACGAGGTCCCAGCAGAGTCCCCAGGGGTTCTGGAGTGTCAGTCGGTGACCCAGGCCCCTCAGAGCCATGGTTTTGTGGAGACTTGCCTACAGGAGACCCATCTGCCACTGTGGGGTCCCCACGGGGTGCACCCTCAGGGGAACAGCAGGCCCAGGGGCCGTCATTCCCAAGGGCGCTGAGCCCTAGAGCCCACAGGCCTCCCCGCGTGTGTCCGAGTCCACCCGAGCCTGGCGAGACACTGTCTGTTGGCCTCTCTGTTGTGCCGCCTGCCCGTCCTGGAAGTTGCTTTGCTCATTTGGAAAAGACCGAAATGTCCAGGACGCCGTGTGCACAGGTGCCAGCTGGCTCTCTCCTCCGAGTCGCTGCGCTGCTCTGGGTCCTGCCTGGTGACCCGACACTGCTCTGGCGGCGGAACGGGGATCTGCGGAAGCTTCTCCTGCTACCAAGCCCACCTGTCAGTCCTCACGCAGCCTCTCCTGCTCGAGGCCCGCGGACAGCTCTCCCTTTCCAAAGAGAGTTTTCAAACGCTGCGATACTAACCAGATCGGCCGCTTCTCTCCCCGTGTCTGAATGGGATCTGTCAATTTCATGTCAGGAAAGGGAGGAGCTTTTGTACACAGCGTCCTGTTTTCCCCCGAGGATCTTTTGTTCCACAGGGACGGAAGACACTCCGACCCCACAGTTATTTTGCGAAGACCCAGGCTCCCTTGGGACAGGGTTGGCCGAATTTCCCCACCACATTTTTCCACCCTGACTGGGGTGTGTTCCTCAGGGCAGACAGGAACCACTGTCCAAGCAGGGCCTGGGCTGACGCAGCTGCTTTTCATTGTGTTACACCCGCAATAAAATAATCCCATTTTATTCTCTTTGTCTCTCCATCTGCCCCCCTCCTCTCTCTCTCTCTCTCTCTCTCTCTCTCTCTCTCTCTCTCTCACCTCCAGGTGCAAATAGTCTACAAACCAGTTGACCTGAGCAAGGTGACTTCCAAGTGTGGCTCGTTAGGCAACATCCACCATAAACCAGGTAGCCCTTGTGGAAGTCGAGGGTTGGGACAGAAAGGTGCTGGGGTTGGTGGGAGGCGGGGAAGGGGGAGGGCAGGGGACAGTGACAGAACTGTCCAGGTGATGCCTGCTGGCCAGCAGGGGTTTGTCAGGTGGACCATCAAGGTGAGGGTTGAGTGTAGAACTTGCTGGGGCCTGGGGGATGTGGCCACCCCAGCTCGCCCCTGAGCAGGGCTGTGCTGGCCAAGACAAGGGGACAATGGAGGCCACATGCTGGTCCCAAACCCTAACCCGTGGTTCTCTGAGTGGGCTGTACATGGGGCCTCCTGGGCTGGCGGTGCACCTCATCCAGCCCCCGAAGGCCAGCTATGTGTGTGTCCCAGCTTGGTCCCCGGCCAACACAGGGGACACTTCTCCAGCCACAGCCTGGGACCCCTGGGCCAGTGCCGTGTCCCTGCTGTGACTGTGTCTAAACAGAAAATGATGCTCCCGGAGCCCCCCACGTCACACTGCATAGAAGTCAGTGCTGTCCATGCAGCTCCCATAGCGATGGGGAGAGTCTACATCTGTGCTGTCCAGTACATAGCCACGAGCCACACGCGGTGTTGAGCACTTGAAATGTGGCTAATGCAGTTGAGGAACTGAACCAATTCTATTTAGTTAAAATTTAAGTAGCCACATGTGGCTCGGGGCTACCATATTGGGCAGCACAGGTGTAGATCCTGGCTCCCACCTGGGAGTCCAGAGCACGGACTTCTGCATTAGGCCCTGTTCAGGCCCCGGGTCTTCACCTGAACCATTACTGTGGGAAGAGGCCATCAGGAGCTCAGTCTAGAGCACGTCTCGTTATTTTCTGGCTGTCACGGACACCGTCTCTCCCGTGAAAACTCCCCCGCGACTGAGGCAGCCATTCTAGCACACCGTGAGCCACTTTCTTCACCCATCCCAAGAAAGGATGTGGGCCGTCTCTTCTTCCCGTTGGGTCTTCCTCGCTTAGGCACTGCATTAAGGGCCAAGGAGGGAGAAAGGGTCAGGGTCTTTCCTTTTTAGCGTGCATTTTGACATTCAGTTTAATTCCAAGGGCTCGTGGGGTTGTGGTCTACTGGTTGTTGGTATAGAAGGATTTCACTTGTTGGAAGCCAACCAATTTAGAATGTAGAATAATTTTTCCTGGACTGAGCTGCCATTTATAATTCCTTCGCAGTATCTCAAGACGGGGAGCTTTCAGAGTAGATATTTGATGCACACCTTGATTAGGGAGACGAAGCAAACTGTTCTCAAGCCCTTTGCAAGGACTTAATTGTATCCAAACCACATGCTAAATGAGGGAGAGTCTTACCTGCTCCTAAAGGGTGGTCCCTACTTGGAATCACTTGCATGGCCCTTGTTGCAGTCCTCATGCAGTCATGAAGGTTCTATCATTGTCCTCTCCCCTTCGGAGCAGTGGCACCTGCCCTGCTTTTTGCTGTGCCCCAGAAGCCTGTGGCACTTTGCTCCGCAGACCTCATTTAACGCATGCTGAGTCCACTAAACCACAGAGGAAGATGGCACGATGCTCTGGTGTGTGTTGTGTTCCAGGAGGTGGCCAGGTGGAAGTAAAATCTGAGAAGCTGGACTTCAAGGATCGAGTCCAGTCGAAGATCGGGTCCCTGGACAACATCACCCACGTCCCTGGCGGAGGGAATAAAAAGGTGAATGAGGCGGGCGGGGCGGAGGCTGCATGTGGATACAGGTGTCAGTCGAGTCGGGCGGACGAAGGCCGGCACCGTTTTCCGGAGGGGGAAAACAGGGGTCCTGCATTGACTGGCTTGACCTGGTTCTCAGCAACATCCAGGATGGTGGGTCTGCCCACCGCCTCACCTGGGAGCTTTAGCAGATGGGTGCCCGGGCCCAGCCTGGGCAGTCTGACTAGCTGGTCTCAGGTGCAGCTGGTATCTGGTGTTTAAAGCTCCCGGGTGATTTTTTTTTTTTTTTTTTTTTTTTGAGACAGAGTCTTGCGCTGTCCCCCAGCTAGAGTGCAGAGGTGTCATCATAGCTCACTGGAGCCTCAAACTCCTGGGCTCAAGTGATCCTCCTGCCTCAGCCTCTCGGGTAGCTGGGACTATAGTGTGCACCACCACACCCAGCTTTTTCTGTTTTTGGTAGAGACAGGGTCTCTTTCTTGCTCAGGTTGGTCTCGAACTCCTGACCTCAAGCAAACTTCCCACCTCAGCCTCCAGAGTGCTAGGATTACAGGCGTGAGCCACCGCGCCCAGCCCAGGTGATTCTTCAGTGCAGTCAAAAGTGAGAACCACCGTCCTAGGTGCTGGGGTGTGCAAGCAGTCACAGAAGGACGTAGGCATCCCCCAAGTCAGCCCTGGGGAAGCAAGAACAAGTCATGGGAACATAACCCAGTTTTCTAAATGGGTTACCAGGCAGGCAGAGGAAAACCATGATGCTGAGATCCAGATTTCAGCAAAGCCTCTGCTTGCCTGTCATGAAAGCATCTGCTTGGAGGTTGCTGGACCTCAGTGTCCCCAGGGTTCTCTAGTGTCTCCAGGTCTTGCTGTGGGCATCTGTCTGCTGTGAGGGTGGAGGGCATGGGGTGCGGGTGGCCCTGAGCAAGCTGCCGCTGGGCCAGCACAGGATGCGGTCTTGTGGCAGGCTTTTTCTCTTCTGCCTAAATGCAACCCAAGCACCCTCTGGGGTTTCCCACCCACACCCGCCCTGAAGTTCTGGGAGTGGCTCATTTTCCAGCCTTTAGTGCCTCCAACAGCTGACTGGGGAGTGGCGGAGAGAGAAGGGATGTCCTGGAATGGGTGTAGACTCTGAGACCCAACCCAGCGTGAGGAAGTGCACTGCCAGAGGTGGCCCAGCTGGATGGAAGTTGCAGCCGGGCCATCTTTCCACCACGCCATGCTGGGTGGCAGCCAGGAGTCCCTGCCCTGGCCAGTCCCCATACCTCCCTGCTTGCCTTGCTCCGGCCTCTGGCTCTGATTCTGAACAGACAGGCATGTCCTGTCTTGTGTTTGGCGTAAATGTCCAACAGTGTAGTTCTGTAGAGAAGCACCTGCTGGTATGGTCTTAAAGCAGACATTGCGAACTGAACCTTGGGGCAGACCTCGCACCCAGCCAGGGCCCCCCCCCAAGGCCGGTGGGAGGGGAGGGGACTGGCCCTGAGATGATGACCTTGCACCGTCTGACTCCCCACGGTCCCCTTTCTGGACTCCTGGTGGAGGAGGAGTCCACTCCCAAGGTGGACCTCAAGTTTGTCGTGCTTCTGCAGACACAAGATGCAGGGACACCTCTCAGTGCCTGGGTCACTATCAAAAGTGAGAAAACAAAGGGGGACCAGAAGGCTGCCTGCTTCAAAGGACATGGGGGCAGGGCCCAGTCCTCTGGGGAAGTAGAGAAGGTTCTCCGCAAAGGCCCAGGCTCCGGCCAGGCGCGGTGGCTCACACCTGTAATCCTAGCACTCTGGGAGGCAAAGGCAGGAGGATCGCTTGAGGTTATGAGTTTGAGACCAGCCTGAGCAAAAGCAAGACCCCATCTCTACTAAAAATAGAAAAATTAGCCAGGCAACTAACAATAGAAACAAAAAAAATTAGCCAGGCGTGGTGGCATGCACCTATAGTACCAGCTACTCAGGAGGCTGAGGCAGGAGGATTGCTTGAGCCCAAGAGTTTGAGGTTGCTGTGAGCTAGGCTGATGCCACGGCACTCTAGCCCAGGCAACAGAGCGAGACTCTGTCTAAAAAAAAAAAAAAAAAAGCCCAGGGTCCACTGTTTCCGTCACCTACTCCCACCTGGTTTAGGGTTTAAGGCAGGGCCTCCCAGCCTGGGGGACTGGCCCCACCCCTAAAGAGTCTGAATGGATCTGGATAAGGCCTGGGTGTTGGTAATTCCCTGGGTAAAGACAGGCCTCTGCCAGTTCTGGAAGCTTCTCTGTGTTGGGAAATGCTCTGGGCTTGACTGTGCTTGGAGGTGTGACATGAGCAAGATCCGTTAGCCCTTCCGGCCTTGGCCTTGGTTTCTTCTTCAGCACAACGGGATGGAAGTACTGTACCTACCCCAGGGTGGTGATTAGACCCAAAACAGACAATGTTCTGGAAACTGCCTGGAATGCTGTAGTCATCATAAGAATATGAATTAGAGCCAAGTCCAAGTCTAAAACTTCTTGGCTCCTTCTGTTTCTAACTCACCTCTGTGATGGCTCAGAAAACTCAGAAGGCACTGGTCCTACAGGATCCCGTCAGATTTAGTCCCCTGTTGTCTGAGTGTGAGGAGCAAAATTGCTAACAAGCAGTGGGGCACACTGCAGTCTGCAGTCCCAGCTACTAGGGAGGCGGAGGTGGGAGGGTCACTTGAGCCCAGGAGTTCAAGGTCGACCTGGGCAACGCAGCGAGAACTCATCTCTAAATGAATGAATGAGTGAATGAATGAATGAATGCAGGCTTCAGCGAATCATGTTTTCCGGCACACCTGCCAGGGCTGCCCACAGCTGCAGCCACCCCCCAGGTCCTCATCAGTTACTGGCAAAGGGGAGGAATGCGTGTGGCTCTGAGGCCATCCCTTGATGTGCTTCTCCTTCAACCCTTGTATCTGCAGCTGGCATCCACTTGGTGTGTGAAGCGATGTGCACACAAGGTCATTCAAGGTTGTTCATACGCAGCACTGTTTGCACCAGCACGATACTGGAACAGCCTAAATATCCATCCATAGGGGAGTAGATGAATCTTGGCGCCTCTGCTGTAAGGGAATTCATTATAAGCATGAGGAAGCTCTCTAGGTACTGATCACAGAAGGTATTAAGTTTGGAAACGCGAGTGCAAAGCTTGCGTGTATCGTTTTATCCCGTGTATTAAGATACATGTGTATGTCTGCATACGTGTGGGATATCTCAGGCTGTTGGCAGGGCTTGTCCCCTTTCTCCGTCTTGGTCTCACCCTCCCTCCCCTCCCCTCCTCCTTGCAGATCGAAACCCACAAGCTGACCTTCCGCGAGAACGCCAAAGCCAAGACAGACCACGGGGCGGAAATTGTGTACAAGTCGCCCGTGGTGTCCGGGGACACGTCTCCACGGCACCTCAGCAACGTCTCCTCCACGGGCAGCATCAACATGGTAGACTCGCCCCAGCTCGCCACGCTAGCCGACGAAGTGTCCGCCTCCCTGGCCAAGCAGGGTTTGTGATCAGGGCCCCGGGGCGGTCAATAATCGTGGAGAGAAGAGAGAGTGAGAGTGTGTGGAAAAAAAAAGAATAATGACCTGGCCCCTCGCCCTCTGCCCCCCAGCTGCTCCTCGCAGATCGGTTAATCGGTTAATCACCTAACCTGCTTTTGTCGCTCGGCTTTGGCTCGGGACTTCAAAATCAGTGACGGGAGTAAGAGCAAATTTCATCTTTCCAAATTGATGGGTGGGCTAATAATAAAATATTTATTAAAAAAAGAAACCACTCGAAAAACATGGCCACACCCGACATTTCCTTGGGCAATTCCTTCTGATTCTTTTTTTTTCCCCCTCTGAGACGAAGAGGGAGGAGAGGCTTTGAAAGCTGCTTCTGGGGAATTTCAAGGGACCGGGGGTGCCCACCGCCTCTGGCCCCGTCCTGGGGGTGTCACAGAGGCAGCGGCAGCAACGAGGGATTTGAAACTTGGTGTGTTCGTGGAGCCACAGGCAGATGACGTCAACCTTGTGTGAGTGTGATGGGGGGCGGGGACAGCGGAGGCCGAGGCAGGGGCGGGCAGGCGAGAGGAAGGAGGAGCGGGGGCGGGGAGGGGAAGGACGGCGCCGGGGAGTGGGAGACGCGACGCCGCCCCCTGCCGGGAGCCGCCGGGATAGCAGCGGGAAGGGCCACCGCCTCTGCAGCCCGCAGCAGCTCAGACCCGGCAGCCTCCTGCTCTTGGTGGCCGGGGTCGCCTGTGGGTCGGTGTGCCACCCTCTGGAGGCGGCCTGTGGGAGAAGGGCAGTGGGCAGGAGGAGACGGAAGGTGGGCTGGAAGGTGGCACCCCGTAGGTTACTTCCTTGGAGGAGACTGACCTCGATGTCGGAGAGCTCTGGCCTCTTCCTCCCTCCCTGCAGGGTGGGGGTCCTTCCTGAGCTAAGTGGGGTCCTGAGCTAAGAGGCTTCCCTCCGCTCCATGGAAACTCTTATTTATTGAGTTCTGAAGGTTGGAACTGCAGCCACGATTTTGGCCACCTCGCAGACCTGGGACTTTAGGGCTAACCAGTTCTCTTTGTAAGGACTTGTGCCTCTTGGGAGATGTCCGCCTGTTCCCACGTCTGGCTTCTGGCATCTCTGGAGTGTGTGGGGGTCTGGAGGTGGGTTCCGAGACTCCTGTCCCTCCCACGGTCACTGCAGCCACCTCTGTCTGCCCTGCCTGTGCCGTGTGTCTGCTGTGAGAGCCAATCACTGCCTGTACTCCTCATCATGTCACACTGTCCCGAGTTCCCAGCCTCACCACCCCCCTCCTCAGCAGTGGACATTGGTTGGATATGGGAGGCACCTACTCTAAGTGGGGAAACCAAAAGAAGGCAAAGTCCAGGCACAAAGGTTGAGCCTCAGTCTCTCGCTCCAAGTTCCACTCATCCTATGGGTGTGCCTCTCACAGCGGATTTGATGACCTTATTCAATTCCCTGCCCCCACCTCCCATCACAGATGTGAGCCAGGGTGCTACTCAGCAATGACCCTAGATGTTCTTGCCTTGACGTGGAGAGAGCCTTTCCCTCCCAGAAGGCCTGGTCCCTTCCTGTGTTGAGCTGGCAGCAGGAGTTGGGTGTTGCCAATGATAGCACCGGGATGGGTTGGCAAGGCTCCCCCAGCAGGATCACTCTTCCTCCGTCCCTCACTTGTGCCCCAGCTTGAGACTGCCAGCCTCCCAGAGAGCCCAGCCACTGTTCACCTCCACGTGCATATAATCAGCCCTCCACACCCCCAAAAGGGGAACATGCCCCCTCGGAAACGGTTCTTCCCCCCAGTCCCAGCTGGAAGCAATGCTGTCTGTTCTGCTGGAGCAGCTGAACATATACGTAGATGTTGCCCTTCCTTCCCTGTCTGCACTCTGTTGCATTGTAGTTGGATTTGTCTGTTTATGCTTGGATTCACCAGAGTGACTATGATAGTGAAAAGACAAAAACAAAAACAAAAAAAAAAAGGACGCATGTATCTTGAATTGCTTGTAAAGAGATTTCTAACCCACGCTCGTGAGGGTCCTAGATCTCTCGCACCCTCACGCTGGGACTTGGCTCCAGGAGGCCAATGTGGCTGTACCCGCGACGGGGGCCTCCATGTTTTGCCACGTTTTGAAAGGTTTTCATCAGCATCTGGGACCTAAAAGAGACCAGATTCTGGCTTCTGAGGAGCACCTTCAGCTGCAAAGGCCTGAAGCACAGGACTAGGACAGAAACTATGGTGTCCCCCTCCCCACTTCCCCCAGGGCTCCCTTTGGCAGGGCAGAGCGTTGTGTCTTGTAGACGGCCTGGTTTGCAGCATGGAGATGGTCCTCTCTGGTCACAGCCTTGAGAAGTCCCATAGCAGTCCTGAAAGAGGGTCTTAAAACTGTATCACAAGGAAAAGGAAGAAAGTCCGCAGCCCCCAGAAGCCCATCCCGCAGGCTGGGGTCCCTCTCCAGGCTCACTCTCAGGAGGGCCAGCCCAGGCCTCCTCACCACGGGCTCTCCAGCCACAGAAGGTATTGGAATGGATTGTCCATCCTGTATGGGCTCCAGGGTCCCGAGCTGCTTGACTGAGGAAGGGTGACAAGTCAGGAAACTGTGGTTCCCAAAGCCTTGGCCAGAGCACCATCAGCCCACTGACTGCACAAGCTCCATCTGCTGCCATGAGAAAAGGGAAGCCGCCTTTGCAGAAAAGAAACTCAGCAGCCGCAGGCCCAGTCCTGTCACTTCTGGTTTGGGTACAGTTAAAGGCAACCTGGTGGGGAGGGGTGGTAGGGGCCCAGGGCCTCCCCCAGAGCTGGACGTCTCATTTGTAGCCACGGCTTTCTGTGCAAGGAATTATCTGGGCCCAGAGCTTTCCACTGTGAGGTTCCCCCGCCCCGTCCTCTGAGTCCCAGCTGTTCTCAGAAGTGAGGGGTTCAGAGGAAGAAAAAGGAAACGTGGTGTAGATTGGTTGGCTGTTAAGAGCATGGCCTGCTCATTACTGCCACTGACTTTGGTGCATTTCTTCTCGCATCTCTTTTCTCTTCCTGCAGTCCCCAGGCCCTGCTCTTCAGCACCATGGGCCGTCTGAGGAAGGCTTTGGACTCTCCCTTGTGGGGTGGGCTATTGGGGTCATGGTTTAGGGTGATCAGGTCAGTGCTGGCAGGTAGATTGCAGAGGGGTGCTGGCTTGTGACCTTAAATGAGGACAATCCCCCCAGGGCTGGACATTTCTCCCCTCACCCCATTTCTCCCACCTCTAGAGCCAATGTTCCTGGGTGGGCTACATAGGGTATACTGTATGCCTGTCAAGCTCTCAGTTCACTTTATCAATAGCTCCATTTAAGCTGACTTCAGTAGTGAGACTGTTTCCTGTTTGCAATTGCTCGTTGTACTGTGGGGGGAGGGGGGAGGAACGTGTTCAGTAGTCAACATGGGCAAAGGGAGGTCTTGGAGTGCAGCAGTTAAACTGCCCTGTAACCCTTTTCTTCATGATTTCAACTACGTTTGCTAGAGGGAGGGAGATGCCATGGGGTTAGAGGTCCTTGCGGCTTCACCTTTCCACTGACAGGTTTTCCCAGTCGCAGCAGGCAGCCAGCTACTTGCCCATGGCCTTCTCAGCTAAGTGGGAATCTGATCTGGTTGCTTTGGCCTGCTGCCCTCTTGTGGGGTCCCAAGCCCCCAGCATCCTTCCCTCTAAGCTGTTGGCACCTCCGTGTCACCTCTCCCACAGGCTGCACATGCAGCCTGTACTGTCAGCGGGGGCTGAGATTGTTTCCTTCACCCTCCTTATCTTTGTCCTCCAAGTGAAGCCAAGAGGGGGGACGACAGCAGAGGTTATCAGCTTGTTCCATCTACGGATCTGTGGCTTCAGGGGACTTCTGATTTCTCTTCAGCTTTGAAAAGGGTTACCCTGGCACTTGGCCTAGAGTCTTTAACCTCCTAATGGACTTAGCCCCGTGAATTTGCAAAGCTGGGCAGGACAATTTCTGGCACTTGCAAGTCCCATGATTTCTTTGGTAACTTTGAGGGTGGGGGGAGGGACATGAAATCATCTTAGCTTAGCTTCCTGTTTGTGAATGTCTATATATAGTGTATTGTGTGTTTTAACAAAGATTTACACTGACTGTTGCTGTACAAGTGAATTTGGAAATAAAGTTATTACTCTGATTAAATAAGGTCTCTGTTCATGGATTCCGAGCACAACAAAATGATGCAGGGTGTATGATTTTCTGTTGCTTCTCCACTCCCACTGCTTCACTTGACTAGCCTTAAAAATAAATAAATTTTAAAAAAGGATGTATGATTTTCAAGTTCTTTCCCACCCTTAGATAACTTAGCTCAGAACAGGAAATGACAATATTGTTAAAAGCTTGTACATCAGGATTAACAGCTCTTTCTGGGGCCCTGATGGTGAAAGGAGTGTTCAAGGACTGGTTCATTTTCAGTTGATTCTCTCATTCTGGTTCTGGCAAAACAGCCTGGTCCAACTCAAAGGGCAATATGAACCCTTGTGGCTGAGCTCACAGTGCTGCACTCAGAGCTTGTAAGACTGGTGTCTGTATTCAAAGCTGAGAAAGTTGGGGATTGGGCATATGAGATCTTCTGTCCCTGGAAATTAGTCCAGAGGGCTGAAGCAGAACACCAGCCAATCAGCTGAATGAGCGGCTTAGAGTCCTGCCAGGTTGACAAAGCTGCCTTTCTCTTTCCTTTGGAACCTCATTGAGGAATATTTCTACTAAACCAAGACAGAGATACCAGATAGCTTCTTCCTAGCAATGCCACAAAGGAAAACAAAAACAGTAACCCCTCATATTATTGTTTCTTAATTATGTCATGATATTGAATCCTTAAGATTTTTAGTTTCAAAATATTATTTTTCTTGGCTTTTTCCTGATGTGCTTAGCCACTGCAGGCAGATGCCTGAATAGAACAGATCTTAACTGTAACTCCAGAAGCAGCAATACGCCAGCAAGAGAAATGCCACCTCAGCAGGCGTGGCTTTTGGAGCCAGGATAGGCAGCCTCGCTTGCCTGACTGCCAGGTAAAGTGAGGAGAGAGAGAAGCAGGCCACCTACTTATTCATCTTGTACAAAGAAAACCAAGCACTTGGCCTCCTCAGAATAAAGATACTGTAATAATCTCAGGTAGCAGGCAAGAACCAACCCAGGCATTTATGCAAATTATATATTCTCACTGACCCCCAACTCCAGAAAAAGTTCATAAGGAAAAGTAAAATCTCCTTTAAAGAGCAATTTAGAATAGATGTAAAATGTCACACTGCTGGCACCACTAGAGAAAGGAACGTCAAGAGGCAATGGCACAATTACTTTCACTCCCCAAAAAGAAAAGCAGATGATCCCTGCAGACTGCCTCTCCTGGCACCCCTTGCCCTCAGTAAAAGATCACCACATCCTCTCTCTGGTGACCATCGGATGACCCTGCCATGTTCCCTGAAGACAGAATGGACACTTCGCAAGGCTCAGAGCAATTCAGGGATCCCCAAAGGATGGCTCCAGCAGAGCCGGCCCTGAAGCCACCACCACCAGCATGTGTCTCGTGTATACCCAGCACCAGTCAAGAAAGGCCTGGCACACGACATTCTGTAACTCTTTTTTTTTTTTTATTATTTTTTTCAATTTTTCCTTCCTTTTTTTGTAAGCACTAGTCTGTGCTTTGCGAACAGAATCAAGACATTAACAAAGATCAGCTTCTCTGAAGAAAAGCATTTCTATAGAACAAAGACAGCTACATGTTTCGCTGCCATTACACAGCTCAAAGCAGGAAAAGAAAATATTTACAAAATACAAGGTTTTTTTTCAATTTTTGTTTGTTTTTTTACAATGCTAAAAGGGTTATTCAGAATTTTCAACCTTATAAATAGAAGAAGCACTTTATGCATAGGGATATGGTGCATTATTGTTTTTTAAAGAAACAATGACAAACCCTTTAACTTGCAAACAGAACCAGAAAAAAAAATCACTAATGTTGAAAATTGTGAAAAAACCCCAACCATTAAGCAGTTTGTCTACTATTTTTTATATGATTACAAAATGGCAAAAAACAAACAAAAAAAAAGTCCTTCCCCCCCTCCCCCTTTTTGGTGATGTGATTACACATGAGACAGGCACAAGGTTAACAAACAAGGGTGATAGGGGAATGACGGAAACCACAGCTAGGACCAGACGTGTTCCACAGGCAAGGGGAACGTGAAAGAGGAAGAGTCTAATTGACACTGACAGGGACCTGGATGTGAGGGGAACATGACCAAGTGAATCCGTGAACACAAAATTACACAGGGTAGCTAGCTGCTCACTTCCCAGATGCCCTGGTTGGCAGGGGAGTGGGAACAGAGGTTAAGTAGTCCTAACCCCACCTTCACAGATCAGGATAGGTGGTAAAGCCATTCCAAGTGGAAGGACTGGTGCGTGTGGGGGTGAGCATGGATGGGGCAGATGCGAGGGTGCCAAGGGGCAGGATGGTGGGAACCTGAGCAGCCACAGCCAGGTTACTGCAGTTAAGGAGTCAAGACAGAGATGACCAAACGTAGACGAAAATGAAAATGAAAACGAAAACGGGTCTCCAAGATCTACGTGCCAGTGGAAGCCGTTCTGCCACTGAGAGCTCAATGAGAACAGCTAGCAGTTATGGCAAAGTGGCTCTGGTGGGGGTGCTCCAGCACAGAAAACCAAGGGGGAGCCAGCCAGGAGGGCCAGAGCTGAGCCAAGCCACAGACAGGAGGGGAGAGGGTGAGAGCCCAGAGCACCCTGCTCTGTCCCACCCTCACCGAAGGAGGCAATGCTGAACTGGAGCTTCCCATTCTCTCCGCCCACGTGGCTGTTTCACCCTGCCCACAGGAGTGAGGGAGGGGGGGTGACCATCTAACATCAGCAAGTCCAGTGATTCAACAGTGCAGAGGATGTGCCAGGACCAGGCCAGCAGGGTCTTATCCTGAACTTCTGTTTGCCAACTGGAGGAAGTGCTCAGGTGTGTGTGACAAGAAAACACGGAAACAAAAACAAAACAAAAATTAAAACAAGGAAAGAAAATGCCAAAGTAGGATCTAAATTCCTTAAATTCACTAAAAACTGTGAAAATTTCCGGCATATGATGTTTGAATATCAAACGCAGAGATTTCTGAAGCTTTAATGCCAATAGTTAGTGAGTCTGTTTAGATTCTTGTCTCCCGCTCATCTGTGAGTCGGGCGCTGAGCTGTGACTGTTGCTGCTAGATGCCGACTCTTGGGGGGCACGACGGGAGGCGAGGTGGGTGCCACCTCTGTCTCCCGGCCAGTCTTGCTGCCTGAGGTGCGCCGAGTACAGCGGGCTGCCCGTTCCTGTGCATCCAGCTGGTCCTCGCACTCTGCCTGGGGACTATACGCCAGGGGGAAGGTCCGCCGCTCCCATGGCTGGACAGACTGTGGGCAGACAAGGTGTGCTGGTCAGGACTCAGTCCCAGCCTGCTTCCTGCCACGAGTCCTACTTGTGTACTGCAGCCTGGGGTAATCTGGGAAGACCCCTCACAGGGTGGGCACCCTTTTAACAATGGCCAATACAATTACATGTTTAGATCAATTTCAGCCCCTTATCCCCTCAAAACAGGGAGGGGGAGCTATAAGATGAAACCCATCTTCAGCAGATGCTGTCCCTTCCCAATTCCATGCCCCATCTTGCCAACCCCACAATAAGGCAGCATCCCTCACCTGTTCGTCCAGCCCCAGCTCTGGCGTGGAACAACGGGTATCTTCACTGGCTAAGTGTCGTGGAGTGTCCCGAGCCACAGGAGTGAGGGGTGCTGAGTGCAGTTCTGGGCTAATGGGGCTCCTAGGAGACTGACCATGGGAGAACTCCGACAAAGAGTGGCTACTACTGACATCAGGAGAGGCGGGCTGCGGGGTGGAGGGGTTGGCACTGCCCAGCTGGGGGGTTGTCCGGCCGTCTGATGACCTGTAAGACCTGTAACCAAGGAATGCAAATCTGAGTGCCTGGGTAATACAGGATTTCTTGTCCACTTCCGGGGGAAGGGGGAAGCATGAAAAAAGCATCCCTACCACAGGGGCTGAGGCAGACTGACACCAACTGGTTTTCCCTAGGATCCAGCAAATCCCATTTCCTTCCACTACTGCCTGGAGGGCTAGCTACACTAAGAACTAGGCACACCTAACATCACAAGAGAAAGCCATGGCTAAACAATGCCAGGGGCTAATCTCTGGCACAGTGCCTGGTGAATTCATGGTGGTAGAGAAATTAGTTTTTGAAAATTGTAGTCAAAGAAAAAAAAAAAGTAAAAACAAGAGCCCCCCAAATTTTCTACTTTAGAAAGAATCCTAAGGGCTTCTGCCACAGTTAACAATAAATGGAGGCTGGGCGCGGTGGCTCACACCTGTAATCCTAGGACTCTGGGAGGCCGAGGCAGGAGGATCGCTCGAGGTAAGGAGTTCAAGACCAGCCTGAGCAAGAGTGAGATCCTGTCTCTACTAAAAATAGACAGAAATTAGCTGGACAACTAAAAATATATAGAAAAAATTAGCCGGGCATGGTGGCACATGCCTGTAGTCCCAGCTACTCAGGAGGCTGAGGCAGAAGGATTGCTTGAGCCCAGGAGTTTGAGGTTGCTGTGAGCTAGCTGACGCCATGGCACTCCAGCCCAGGCAACAGAGTGAGACTCTGTCTCAAAACAAACAAACAAACAAACAAAAAACAAACAATAAATGGAGACAGGGTAGCGATACATATATGGGGGGCAGTTCTTTTGTCCTTTTAAGTAGGACCAAAGTCCACTGTCCAAAGGAGGGTTAACTTGCAGTGAGGCCTTCAAAGCTCCTCTGGCTAAATCACCACAACCCCTACTTATACCTCCACTAGTTCCAACAAACACCAAGGAACTTGGACATTCTTGGCCAGTATATGAGTATGAAGAGCAACCAAGAGGCACTGGCAATTTTACGGACAGGGGCAGAGCCCAAACTCCCTGTCCACCCCCATCCACAGGCCCTGCGGACCTATGTCTGCCCCATCACCTGCTGCCCCGCCGCTGGGGTGGCACACTCGTGGTCCACAGCCACCGTGCCCTCTCCATCTCCTCACATTTGGCATGCAGGGTGGCGAAGGCTGCGTCGGATAGGTCCTCAATCTGCAATAAAGCAGCTTCATTGATCCCTTCTTTCCTCTAGGAAGCCAAGTTTGAGCAGAACATCCCCCACCCCATGCTAAGTATTTCCCGGTTAGGACAGAAATACAGAAAGCTTGCACTTGATGCCCACAGGTCTTGAGGCATCTACAGTGTGTGCACCCACTTATGTGTGTGCAGGCACACGTGTTCTTCTGAGAGAGAAGGACCATGCCATTACCTCCTCGTTCTCCTCATCAGGACTCCCCTTCAGAGACTGAAGATCGACCTCTCGCCAGCTGCAAAACCAAGAACCAACAATCATGACAAGCAGGCTACAGCCTGGGGCAGGATAAATTTGTCCATGCAAGTATGAGAACCCTGCTCCTGCAGGTGACACAGCTTCTCTGCTGGCAAGCTTGTGCCCTATCACAGCTCAGTCTCCTTACCCCTCGAGGCCTCTAAAATAGGCCTCCTACTCAAATGCCCACAAAAAGGCCAGAAATGGGAGAATCAGGCCCGGGTTGTGTTGGGGCTGGGTGACTGGGACAAACTCAAGCAAAGGAACCTGTTTAAAGGGGACCACCACTATTCAGTAGCAGCTGATTGCTACCACACGGGAATGCATATACAGGATTGCCAAATCTTATTTGTCAGCAAAAGCTAGAAATAAAGATTTACATGTGAAATCATGCTTTAATGCTGACAACAAATTCAATATTTTTAAATACACTCTATGTGTTAACAAAACATGTCTATAGACCAGTAAGGGCCAGTGGTCTTGCCAGGTTGTGACCTCTGGTTTGGTTGGTGTTTTCATAATAATGGAATGAGACAGAACTATATAGAGAAATAATTCCAACTCCTATCAGGTAAGACCTTCCTTACTAAGACAACAGAATGCAAGGCTAGGGCCCAAAGCTTGTTCAGAAGAGAAGAGGGGAAAAGAGCAATAACAGGAAGAATGGGGAGAAGGGCCAGTTACTGAGGGATTCTACCTGGGTGTAAGGATTTCCTTGTATTGTAGTTTCTCTACACGGGTTGTTGCAGCAACAGACATTGGGATGACAATGTTGTTAATATCGAATGAGCTCTCTCCCCTTCTCCTCCTTACCGGCTGCTGTAAGACAAAGGTTAAGTTTAAAAGGGAGGCACAACTAGATAAATACCAAATCATTCACCCAAGACTTAAAGCAGGATCACCAATAACCAGGCCTCTAGATCCTCAGGTTGAAGCTGGGCAGTGACCACAGCAGCTGCTCACACCTAGGAGAAACAGTATCTAAGACCAAAGTCTTGGGGAGAAATATTAAGCGGTCCTGAGGAGGAACTCCCATTCTTAAGTCCCATCGGCCACCCTCTTCCTTCATGGGTTCATGTGAAAAGAGACTTCTGTTGAATTTTATAGGGATAGGTATCCCAAGTCAATTGTTGGGGTTCCTATTCCTCCATATATACCTTTATTAACTCCCACTTTTAAAAAATCTTGTTTCCCCCCTTTATCCCTTGGACCCATGGTGGCCCCTAAAAGCAATGCTTAAAACCTTATCCCAAAAGATGCCCAAAGGAGAGGCCCATCTCAATATATCATCTAACCTTGGTTGTCATGACTGCACCTTCTTCTCGAAGATAAGAACTCTTCAGCTAAATCTGCACCCACCATCTCTTTAGCCTTTATGTGATTTCTCCTTTTTCTATTATTCTTGGGGAAAGAGCCAAGAACTTTCTAGCTGTATCGACAGAGATGAACGGAGGAAAACTAAAGAGGAGGACCTGGCTATACCTCACATTCCTGGAGAAAGGAAATTTGCTTTTATAGAAAGTTGAGAAAACCAAACTCCTGGAAAAATAAGACTTCCAAGGATCCAATATCAGAAGTATAGGTGGACGTCTATAATCTACAGTAGCTTGAAGACCAAGGGAGGAATAAAGCAGGGAACCAAATAGCTTGGTCTCTTGGATGGAAGAAAAGGTCTACTATCTACTGCTCAAACAGCAAATACCCTATCCTGAGACAGACTGGCAACTGAGCTGTGAGGGGCCAGAGGGAAACAGTGGGATGACAAACATGCTGCCATGGCAACAAAATAGCTGGAAACACCTAAGAGGCTGCATACACACCCAAACCACCAAGTGTGGTCAGCCCACAGGAAAGGGGTTAGTGAAGAAGATGAGAAAGAGGTCACTCCCTACAACTAACTACTCTACGCTCTGTTTCTGGAGGGCAATAAACATTTTATTCATCCCATCATCTTAGGACATTCTCAGAGAATGTTAAAAGTCAGCACTTCCTGGACCAGAATTTCAGCTGCAGTCATTTATAATATCAGGTGACCACAATGTCCTTCTCTATCAAATGAGACGACCGTCACTGACCTCACAAATTTAGGGTAACTGGTTAACCAAAATGGTTGAAGAGGCTTTTGAGAATCTTGCCTGGCCGAGTTCTACAGTGGGAAGATTAGGGACCTCAAACCCAAAGGACCCTGTCACTGTTATATCTCTGCTGAAATTTTACACCTGCTACAAGAAATACATCTTAAGAAAGCCTCAAGAGAGAAAAAGCCTTCAGCAGGAGATAGAGAGCAGGTGATGAGAATGGAAAGTGGTTCCCAAACTTGGTTGTACATCAGAAGATAAAGAGTGTTTGATTAAAAAAAAAAAAAAAAGTTCTAGGATTCCCCCTCTTCTGTCAAATCAGAATGTTTTTGCAATCGCCCTGACTTAGCCTCCAGATACAGGTGTGTGCCACCATACACAGCTTCAAATCAGAAACTTTAGGAAGTTCTGTTTTTTAAAGCCACCAAGGTGGTTCTGATGCAGCCACTGGCTTTTGTGAAGCACTGGCACAAACATCTCCTCCCCCTACCGTCTGTCCAGTGTCCTCTAGCTTCTCTACTTGATTTCAAGTACAGTTGGCCCTCTGTATCCATGGGTTCAACCAATTACTTGGGAAAACAAATTGTGTCTGTACTGAACATGTATACAGACTTTTTTTGTCATTATTCCTTAAACAATACAGTATTAGCAATTATTTACATAGCATTTCATTGTATTAGGCATCATAAAGTACTTGAGGATGTGCACTGGTTATATGCAAATGCTACACCATTTTATATCAGGGGCTTAAGCATCTGTGGATTATGGTATCCATGGGAGGTTCTGGAACCAATCTCCCATGGATACCAAAGGACAACTATATTTGGCTTATCCTCTTACTATTAAATAAATCCAGTCTTTTTTTTTTTTTTTTTCTGAGACAGGGTCTCACTCTGTCACCCAGGCTAGAGTGCAGTAGTATCATCACAGCTCACTGCAACCTTAAACTCCTGGGCTCAAGCCAAGCTCCTGTGTCAGCCTCCCTAGTAGCTGAGACTACAGGTGACCAAGCCTGGATAATTTTTCTATTTTTTATAGAGACAGGGTCTCCCTCTCGCTCAGGCTGGTCTTGAACTCCTGTCCTCAGGCAATCCTCCTGCCTCTGCCTCCCAAAGTGCTAGGATTACAGGCGTGAGCTACCATGCCCAGCTTAATTTCACTCTTTGGAAAAATTTGGTAATGAGTGCCTTCAGGGTCCACATAGTGCTACATATAAAACTTGTACTCAATAAATAATATGTAAAATTTTCAAATCACTCAGGCCTATGTTAACATTCTCCAGACACCGGAGGGCTGGTAGGTGAGAAAAATACTGAAGTACTCATACCAAGTCCTAAATCTCAGAGGTCAGATTTTCTATCAGAATTAGGCTTTCTTTTGTATACTTTGGTTATCTAAAATTCACCCTCTGCTGGTGGATAATTGAGAATGTGAGGGATAACTATTTAGACAAAAGTTGAGGGTGTCACAGGAGCAAGGAGGCTGTTTGGAAGAGACTGATTTCTAAGAGCAAAGAGAAAACAATGTGAATTCCTACCTGAGTACAGGAGCCTAATGAACACATTTTGCAAGCTTAGAAGTTTCTTGATTCTAAGCTCTGAAGAAGTTTCCTAAGTTGCCTCTGCAATGCCCGCACCCAGGCTTAGACTGTGTAGTGTAATGGTAGGAGAGTTGGCTCTGCAGTCAGGCTGCCTGGGTTTGAATCACAATTATAACCCTCACAAGCTTCCTTGCCTTACGCCATTTACTTAACTTTGGAAAGCCTGTTTTCATGCCTACAAAATGGGGTAACACGTGTAAACCACTTAGCACTGGCACACAGTAAGTGTTCAACAAACATTACAGCTGCAGAGTTTTATTGTTACTATTACGACTATTACAACCATTATACAAAGGACCCTTTAGTAGATACAAACCAGCTACAGGTCTATGTGTTCAAGAGGGATTAAAATACTAGAATGAAATTACCGGGAACATGCCTGCAATGGCTGTGCATAAGAGTGCGTTACTGTAAGAGCTGACTGGCGTATGTGTGTACGCATGTGAATGTGCACCAAATGGCCCGCCATCTTAAGTACACGACACGCAGTGCCTGCCCTGGCAGCCTGCTAGACCTGTAATTCTGTTCTATACACCAACAAAGCACAGGATCTACCTTCTCCCTTCCCTCCCAACACTCGAACACCCAGTATTTCTTCTCAGTGTGCCAACTCCACTCACTAGGAGAGTAAAAACAAGGAAATCAAATGTCTCCAATGCCCACAGGTATCTCTCCTCCACCCCTCCCCTCTCATGTCCACTTCTTAGGCCAACAGGGTTACGTAGTATTATTGAGCCTTATGTGAAACTTAGCTCCACAGATCTTCAATAGTTACAGACCACCTTAAGACTCTGTCTCTTCATTAAGCTGTCTATATGGATGACTCAGCATAAATCCATCTCTATGAAAAATAACTCAACAGAAAGTCAAATACCACCACTTTGACTTAAAAATGATACATACACACATCATGATGAGCTGAGTTCCTATAAATGCCCTGGATTCCATAACCCACCCTCTATACCGTCCTTCTACAGAGCCCCTTGAGTGAGCTGTAACCTGCAGAGGAACACCCGGCCAACTCCACACAGGTACTTACAGACGTGTTGGTTGTAACCTGTGGGCTAGAGCTGGTGGGTGCAGAGGAGTCTGATGAGGTGGAGAGCTGCCGCACCAAGGGACTGTGTGGTGGATGGTGAGTGGCTGCCAAGTAGCTCGAACTGCTCATGTCTGTGTGATGCTTCAACACTGCAGAAGTCAACAGAAAAGAGAGGAATACATAGCTATCTTTACCAGTGAAACTACTAACATAAGCTAGGAAAGGCAGCAATGCACACTAAAGGCAAAATGCTTTCTAAGCCTAGAGGATAAAAAGGTGAAGCAAACTGTCGATGGGACTGAGCAGAGGTTGCTGCAGTGGTTCAGAAGTGTGACCTGCATTTAGAAGCAGTAGCATCCCCCTACTCTGCCTTCCTAGAAAGTGAAGGACAAAGCTGGGGGCAATTAAGAGAAGCCTAGGTTGCCCCAGAAAGCCCTGAGCAGGTGCAACTGCAGGTAGAGGTGCCACGGGCCTGGCCCTACCTTCACTTCTCTCAGATGAATGGTCTCGCAATCTCATTTTGCTGTGGTTTGGGTCATGCACGGGTGGCGGTGGGTTGAGCAAGCGCTCTGCTTTTGGCGCTGTCACTCGCTCCACCATGGGCACAGCCCCCACATCGTCTAAGTGCTGCCTGTGGGTCCTGTCAGGCCGGGTTTGGTGATGGGACAGCTCTGAAGAGGGGAACAGAAAAAGAGCTGTGAAATACCTTCTCTCAAATCTTTTCTTATTTGAATTCCAAACTCTTGAGTTCTCCCAAGGCCAATTTGGTACACCCAAGGGCAGCAGGGACAGTCCTTCAAGACCGAATATTCTAGTAAATAGCACAACGGCTAGGACAGGCACAGGGAGCCCAGAACCAAAGAAATGTGACACTAGGCTACAGAAGACAGCCTGCCCACAGATGATCCCAATACCATGCCATTGTTGGCTGTTCACTGAGCATTCTGGGTCATGCCCCAAGACCCACAGTGTCTATAAGAACTCCCAAACTCCATCTAAGAGCATCCAAGACAAGCAGAAGTAGTAATTGGCTGAATGTATATCTGTCAAATTGCCTCACCCAACCCCAACATACTGGCATAGCAAATCAGTAACTGGAGAATATAAAAGCAATGAAAAATAACTGAAATGGCAGAGGATTCCCCGGTTCCCTAAAACTTACTGGCTGTTGTTAGGAAGGAGTTGACCAACTTGTGCCTGTCTTTACGAGTTGGATCTGGCAGGCTGCCTGGCATGGGTGCTCTGTGCTTAAGTGAAAACTTTTTGGGAGGTTTGATTTTGTCAAAAGGTTTGTTCTGCCACTGAGATTTCAGCATCCTCTGGAAGTGCAGGCTTGTGGGAACATCTGCAAGAAACACAAAACACTGCAGGTTAGTGCAAACACCTGGCCCCTGGGCTCCTCTCTCCTGAAGTGAGGTTTGTTCGCCAGTCACTTGGACTCTCCAGTGCTCAAGACCTACATCCCACCCCTCTTTTATTTGCCCAGTGGCCTGACACTTGGCAGGAAAAGCACTGTCATACGGAAGATCTGTTTATGTGAACTTTGAAGGTCATTCTTTTATTCACAAGCAAGGCACTTTTGCTTAGAGTTAATCAGGATATATTCATTCAATAATATTCATTAACTGTCAACTTGGTATCAGGTACTATACTCTCTCTCCAAATAAGAACTATATACTATTCTCCCTCCTTCCTCTGTAGCCCCAACACCTCTCCCACCTTGAGATTATAGAGGATTTTTAGCTGACTGGTTAATGTTCAATATCACAAACCAACAATCTTTTAGATTTAATTTTTTTACACTGCTTCTTATCTTTCCACTTTCTTAGATTCATTTTTTATTTTTCCAAGAGTATATCCTTGCATGATTTCTTTTAAAAAAGGAACTTCTAGATTTAAAACCATTTCCCCCTCAGACCTTCAAAGTCATTCTTCCACGTACTGTAATATCCACTGTTGTAAGTAAGAAGAGGGAATCTGATTTCTATTTACTTGTAAGTGGTCTAGTTTTCGTCTTTTCAGCTTTTGTGAAAAACAACAACAAAAAAAGCCTGTGTATTAAACTGATTCTTAAAGATTAATTTGGGGAGAAATTTCATCTGTTCTGCCATCAATACTGAATCTTTCAACATATGAATACAGTATCTCTCCCTTATTTCGGTTTTCTTTGATTCTCTCTCAGCAATGTCTGGTAGTTTTCAATGTACAGCCCATATATATATATGTAGATATATAGATACATTTATTAAGTTTATTCCCAAGTATTTCATGTTTTTTGATGCTATTATAAAAGATAGTTCCTTTTAAAATTTCAATTGCCAGTTGCTCATTGCTTGTATATAGAAATACAATAAATTTTTATATAATGACCTTGTATCCTGTGATCTTATTTAATTCCTTAGTTATAGCTTTCGCTGAGTCAACAGGACTTTCTATTAATATATACATAAGTATGTCATCTAAAAATAGATTTTTTTTTTCCTTTTTTGATCTGTATTGCCTTTTATTTTTATTTCTTGCGTTATTACTTTGGCTGGAACTTCTGGTGACAACTTATAATTTTAGATTTTCCTTTTTATGTTTTCAATATTCTGAAATTTCAACACTATGGATACAGATGTGAGTCTTTTTTCAGTGTTCTGCAAAGGCTTCCAGGGCTATTTCAATCTAAAGGCCAGCACATTTTTCTTTGGCTCCCAGTTCCTCTGGCAATCAGTAACTACCTGGGACACACTTGAAAGTTCCAGCCCAGAGTTCATACCCACAGCTTCATACGGAATGAAACACCAATACTAGATCCAAGTAGGTACTGGTGGGGTAAGAGGAGAGGAAAGGAAAATCCAATCTAGCTATTCCAAAATGAGTCCGAATTTATCACCCAAATGTCCAAAAGTCCTATTCCTACTCTTTGTGCCCTTTAATTCTGAGCAAAGAACCTCCTCTAAACAGCTCCCGCACACAGGACCTTATTCCTGCATGCGCCTTGGGCTACTTTTTTCTTTTTATTTCTCCACAGGCATTGTGTCTTTCATCATGAATGTATCACTTAATCTTCACAGCAATTCCATGCTTATTTTAAAGACAGGAAACAGGTTCAGAGAGGTAAATTAACTATTAACACGTCCAAGGTTACATGGTTTAGTACGTAACAACCAACATTTAAACTCCGGATTATACAACCCTAAAGCCCATACTCTCAGTCACTACACTGTGAGACAACTCATTGATCCAGAGGATGGAGAGGTTTGATTCTGTGGTGAAGAGTGATATTTCTCAAATTATTCACAAGGAAAGAGAGTACAGGATTATTTTTCAAGGCAATAGTGCAGTGTAAAAAAAACTTAACCATTCCTGAGTGAATAAAATAGTTAACATTCTCAAGGATGATTTTTCCCAATGGGAAAGCAGCCTCAGCTCCACAGATCTCTCTGAGAATAGACTTAAAGGCAGTGAAACAAATTAGGGAAACTATTAAAAGTTTTATTTGCTACATGTCCAAGTGTTGAGACACAGTCTCTGATGACAGCGCTGTCTTCTGAATTTTTTTTTCATAATCATTCTTTTTCACACTGAAAAACAAATACATCTATCCCAACTCCTAAAATAAATACATCACTTTTTTAAAGAAGGTTTCCCCATTAATCAACAATCAAGAATTGAGTTTAGACATATCAATGATAAAAATTCTTTAAAGGATGTGAAGGAAATAAAGCACTGTCTAGAAGCACTCAGCCCTACAGAATAACCTGAAACATGGACTCAGCAGGAATGTGAATAATAAAGGCTCAAGAAAGGAAAGAGAATACTTCCTGTATATATGAGTGTTGCTCCATGAATTAATATCAAATGTGTTTGGGGACACGATTTGTCTTAGGAGTTTTGCAGAGCTTTGCCCTGAAGGAATGTGTGAACATGTTGGTTTGCATTTCAAATGCTGTTACACACGGAAGGGCGTCTCTGAAGGACAGTAGCGGCTGTATCCCGAAAGGCGCCGCATTTCTCAGACCTAAGGGTTTGGATTTGCTTTGTAAAGCACAAGTGAATCTGTTAAAAACTACAGGCTGAGAGCTGACAAAGGAGTGCCCTCCGGAACAGACAGCAGACAGCTTCCCGAATGGCTAAAGCAAAGCTCTTGTTTAAACCACTCTAGACTACCTGTCTCCATTCACAATAACCTAATAAACACGGAGCCAATACATCTCTGTTTACCCCCTCTGTTAAATGATAAACTTACCTTAGAATTTAGCAGTTAACCTTTGAAAGACTTTGTAACTGTTTGCTCACGTGGATAGAATTTGTTAAAGAATCTGCAGAAGCATTCCGTTATGTAAACCTGTTGCCCCTGGCAATTATTTACTATTCCCTATAAGTTACCATGTAAGACTTCATTTGGGGCTTTTTTTGGAGACCGACAGAGAGGTCCGGAGCCCCCTGAGCTACCCGCTTTGCCTATAACCTTTATAAACTTATAAAACTATATCTTTGTCTCAGTGTATTCTTTTATTTCTTCCATTTTCCATTTTTCTCTATTATTTTCTTATCCCTTGCAACTCTACCAAAGGGACCCGGCTTTTTGTGGGGAGCACTGGCCACGTTCCCCGCATACGAGGATACCCCTTTGTCAGCAGAATAGTTCTCCCACTTAGCAAAGGGGTGTGTGTGTGTGTGTAATGGGACTCCAAGATAATAGTGATTTTATTTTTTCCTTTTGTTTTCCCCATTCATTGGTCTCCCAAACCCGAAAATGAATATAGGGGAAAAAAGGAGATAGGGATGGATATGAGACATCTGGTTATAGTGAAAATAGCAACGAAGCAGAAATAAGCAGGCCTGGATTCGGGTCTGTCTTGTATCACTGAGTAGGAAGAGAAAACAAGAATAAATCATTTAGCTGGGCTTTAGCATGTCCTGTAAAATGAGGCAGGGGGCTAGGTCAGGGCTGGTAACATCCTAGCACTCATGGCTCCACCCTCCAAACCTTCCATCTGCTGAAACCACAAGCCAACCAATCGCAACATTCTTGTATCTGAGACCTCAGATTTTTCTCAAACAATAAATTACGTAACTCCAGACAGTCACTATCAATTTGAGTAGGCACAAGAAAGGACATCTATTTGTTATTGCTAGACTACATGACTACTGAGTCTCTCAACTCTAACAGGTTGAATCAATGACTCTACAGCTAAAACCTCACTTCTAATCTCCTCTGCTCAATGGTTAGAACACCACCCACAGAACACCACTCTGCGCCCTAGAGTTGAAGTAGTAAGCATAATCAAGAGCACATTCCCCTTTAAACATGCTGAATAAGCAGCAAGAGATACATCAAACTGTTGAAGGGACCCATGCTGCTAGACTTTTTAAGAAGTTTGCTGTGTTTCCTTTTAAAGGCTTCCACGTGAGAGTAAACAGAAACTCAGTTAAATTCCCCAGTCGGCAAACAAAAATGATCTCACAGGAATCTCTGGTCTGAGTTCGCACACTGATTGGTAATAATACCTAGGACGTGCAAAGGGTTAAAAATCGGAAATAGATTGGATACAGGACCTGAAAGTAAGAAGAGAACAAAACCTGGATCCACTCAGCTAGTGAACTTCCCACATTCCATACCTGCACAGGCAATGGGGTGAAAGTGCTATTAGCAGAGAAGAGGGTGCAGATCCTTACCAGGTAAATAACAGGAAAATAAAAAAGATTACTAACGCCACCTTAAGTTACTGTTTCCTCAAACAAAATGAAGAGATCCTGACTTCAGGCCCACGAGGGTTTGAAATTCCATGATCCACTTGACTGTTTTGCTCATTACTTTCCACCATTTTCTCAAGCACACTTTTCTAGGGTGTTCTGTAATGCTCACTTCTTCCTCCTGCTGGGAAGTTGTGGTAGCTTCCTATGTGCAGTTTGGCAAGCTTTCTCAAAACAGCACAGATCTTCATGGCCAGCAGATGGTGCTCTTATTAAGCCCTTTTTACAAACTTCAAAAGTTAACAATTCTTTTGCCCAAGATTATGTATCCTCTACATTTTCAACTAAGGATTGACTAGACTTGATTACTTGAGGCAACAAGGAATCAAAGCCCCTCCTGCTGGAACACTATAGGTATTGTACCTTAATCCCTCCACCTTCCACAGCCAGGCATAGAGATGGCTGTATACAGTTCCTCAATTTCTCACACCCAGATACACTTAATGGGAGTAGCTGAGGTGTGCTCAAGGTGGGAGACAGAACTCCAGGATAAAGAGCAGCAGTTGACTGTCATCCTAACAAACTACACAAACTGGTTAGGAAACATTAGTAAAATCCTACTTAAAAAAAAAAAAAAATTTGTCCTATGGGGCCAGAAAACAGCAAAGTATCACGTTCAAACAAATGTAATCATCCACAGAAACTAAAGAATGAGTCAAAAATATTTAACCTAGTTAAGGGGAAAAAAGTTGGAAATCTTTTAAAGAGATTGCAAAAGGTGGCCCCAGTGGTCAAATGTGATACACAAATGTTTGATCTACACAGTATTATGCCGACTTGCTAGTGTTGACTGTCACAGGTTGCTACACAATGAGATACTGGGAATCTCAATATATCGGGGGTGATAGTCACAAAGAATATAATGTGAATGGTGCCCTCTGGAGTCGGTATCTCTGGATTCCCTAGGAATCTTCTAATTTACAAATAGACTGCATTCTGAATGTGGCGGTTGTTTGGATCAAAGCAAAATTACCCTAATAGGAACATTATATATATGGTAATTAGGTGTCCAGGTCAACCTACAGAAGTCTAAACTGCAGCAGTTCACAGATCCTACTAGGGATGGAGATATATATTTTCTCATTTACAGTCTCATAAGGAGAATTTAATGACAAACTTTCTTATCCAAACCCCAGGGCTATGGTTGGGTGGGTGTGTATAACATTATTTGGAGGCAGGAAAATGAAAATAACGAATACCCAGAGAAGGGGGTGTTCCGTATCTTTCTTTCACCGTCATTGCTACCTATAGTTGGACAAGGATGGTGTGGAGAAGCGCAAGGTATGGCAGCATGGCAGCAGTCAGCAGGACAGAAAATGTGAAGAGGGAATGGGTACCTCCTAGTAGAAATGCTGAGTGATGGAACAGGAGATGACAGACAGGTGGTCTGGGCATATTTGATTAGGCACTAGAGGACACTATCTGCCCCTGTACATGGTAACGCTGTTGACAAAGAAATGGCTATCATGTCTATCAGGTGATACCCAGTGAGTACTACTCTAGACCTCTCTCTTACTCTTCTTTAAATATGAGACTATACAATTCGACACAGTAATCCTGAGAGAGTAACCCAAGAAATGTACCCAAGTCTTCCTGGTAGGTAGCTCTGTCTGTAGCCAAAATCCTGAAATGGGTACTCTTAATAACCTGTCTGGGAAGGAGCATGTAATGTAGTGAAAGGAAGGACAGGTATCACATAATCTGGGTTTGAATTCTAAAGCCATTCAAATTCATTAGCCATCCCTGATCTGTAAAACTGAAGTAACACTGTACAAGACTTCTGAAAGACGCAAATTAGACAAATATGAGAAAATGCTTCGTAAAATGCTATCTAAGTAATAACTGAAGTTATAAGGGCTATATAATCCAACGGCAGAAGGTAAAATTCAGTGACTCTGGAAAATGTCTTAGTGTTTTCCATTTATTATGTTCTAAAGTCTATTACTGCTCCTGCAACTCCTGACTAGCTTGCCATCCGTGTGGTCCAGGTTTTCTAAATTTTTTACTCCTGCGAGAGGTCACATGACATTAGACATATTATATCACATCCTTGTCACAGTCATAGAGGCTTTGGGTAACAAAAGCCAAAAATTCTGGTAGCTACTGGATTCAAATGGCCAGAAAAAATTCAATCATTTAAAGAACAAATGCAGAACAGGGGATTACAGTCATCTAATGTGATCAACTGTCAATTTTAACAGGGATTCTCTAGGACAAGGGTTGGCAATGACCTTTTCTAAATAACATTTTATTGGGACACAGCCATGTCCATTTGTTTACATATTGTCTATGGATGCTGTTGTGCTACAGTGGCAAAGTTGAGCACTTGTGACATAAACTGACATCAATTATACGGCCTGCAAAACCTAAAATATTTACCGCCTGGTCCTTTAAGAAAAAGTTCACATGCCACTCTCTTCTATGTTTTTTCTCACACACCAAGTAAACCCCATATCCCACATGATTCTTTTTATTCCTCAGACTCCTATTTCAGTTATTCTATGAAAAATTTGTAGTCTACCTGTGAGGTTTTATGAAGAACAGAATATGAAAAACAAAACTCCATTATCCCCAGGAGATTTAAATTTAAGTAACGGAAAGTAAGTACATAAACAGCCATAATATAAGTCATTAACATATAGAAATAAAACACCACAGTGATTTGAGAAGAAATTCCTATTTTCTGTAGGTTGGAGACATACAACGAAATTATGTGGAAATCTGTGAAACCATTACAGATTATGAAAGCACTGGATTCTTGTAGTCTATCTAGACAGTGGTTTCAAAACATTTTTGCTCATGTACTACCACCTGAAATGCAATTTTTTATTTTCTTGAGACAGGGTCTCAACTCTGCTGCCCAGGCTAGAGTGCAGTGGTGTCATCATGGCTCACCGCAACCTCGAACTCCTGGGTTCAAGCTATCCTCCTGCCTCAGCCTCCCAGGTGCTAGGATTATAGGCAGAAGTCACTGTGCCTGGCCTGAAATGTAATTTTTAAAAAACTGTAAATTCAGACAGTTGTAAAGATTGTATTTCCTTTCTTTCTTTCTTTCTTTTTTTTTGAGACAGAGTCTCGCTGTTGCCCGGGCTGGAGTGCTGTGGCATCAGCCTAGCTCACAGCAACCTCAAACTCCTTCTGCCTCAGCTCCCAAAGTAGCTGAGACTACAGGCATGCACCACCATGCCTGGCTAATTTTTTCTTTATATTTTTAGTTGTCCAGCTAATTTCTTTCTATTTTTGGTAGAGACGGGGTCTCACTCTTGCTCAGGCTGCTCTTGAACTCCTGATCTCAAGCAATCCTCCCGCCTTGGCCTCCCTGAGTGCTAGGATTACGGGCGTGAAAAGATTGTATTTTCTAGAATACTACATACACTTTAAAATACTTTTATCAAAACTTTCGCATATAAATTATTTAGATTAATTAAAGGAAAAAATCTTCCTTTTAAACTTATTTAACCAGACTTTAGTGAGAAGTCTGTCTTTAGTTATTAATTCCCTTAATATGTATTCTAAGACAGACAAGGCTAGAAACCTTGCCATAAGTTACGGTCTAGACAAAATAAGGTAGCTCCATCTTCATTTTATTTATTAAATTCAAAACTCTTTTTTACTTAATTCCCAAAGGATTCTCCTTCAGAAGCTGAGAACTCTTAGAAATGGTACCTTTGTTTGGTGCTCCCACCATCAAAGATCTTTGTATTTTGGGGCAAGATTCACAGTAAGACTCAATATGGCCAAGAAGAATGTTTTTCTTCTGTAAGGTGGGAGAGGTGGCGGTGTGAAAAGGGAGGACTGTAAGATGTAGAAATTTATCAAGCAGCTAAACTTTAGAAAAACAGTACATGCAAAAAATGAGAATATGAGCTAATACACAACTTGGAAAGCCATCACATTATACATAAGCCCCCAATATAAAGACATTCTCCTAGAACAGTGCTCTTCATCCTATTTTACACCATGGTACACACAGAAATTTTTTTTTTTTTTTAAGACAGGGTCTTATTCTGTCACCCAGGCTGGAATGCAGTGATGCTATCAGAGCTCACTACAACCTCAAACTCATGGGCTCAAGCGATTCTCTCACCTCAGCCTCCCAAGTAGCTGGGACTTACAGGCATGTGCCACCACACTCTGCTAATTTTTAAAAAAAATTTTTTGTAGAGACAGGCTCTGGCTATGTTCCCCAGGCTGGTCCCAAACTCCTGGCCTCAAGTGATTCTCCTGCCTCGGCCTCGCACAGTGCTGGCCTTACAGGTGTGAGCCACTGCCCCGGCTGACAATACATTTTTAAACATATACTACAGAATAATGGACTAGGTTATTTGTGGCTAGAAGTAACAAACCCCAGGCCCCTCCTCTTAGGCACACTTGAAGATTGAGAGGAAAAATCTCTCAGCACATTGCAATCTTCTAGTGGCACCCTCTTCTGGCTTGGTGGATCTTGTTGCGCCCTTTCTGCAAAATTCTAACAGAAGACAACTTTGCTCATAGAAAGTGATGCCCTAAGAGCAACTGAGTTGCAACCTGACCTTGGCTGATTTTTTTCACCTAGAACCCTGTTAAGTCTCATTCATTACACTTTATATTCTGTGGTTTTTCTTACCATCTGGAAATGCTAGAACAGGGTGAACACAGGAGTCCAACTGGGAGAGACGTTCCAACAGAGGGGCTTCATAGTGAATTTCAGGAGGCATGGTGTTGATACTGCCTGAACCACACAGTGCACAGGATGGATTCACATCACAGCCAGAGCGGATTGTACTGTTCCGGTGAACCTGTGAAAAGCCAAACAAAACTCTGACAATTCAGCTCTGATAACACCCTGCTCCCCACTTATTATTCCAAAGACATAGAAAACCTTTCTAGATACCTATATGACACTGTTAACAGAAAGGTTGATGAGTTTGTTATAAGATTTCCATTTGTCTAACATACTGACATTGAAAGTAAGGAAACTTGCTTCTTTTTCAATGATGAACGTCAATTACTTGAAGCCCTACTGCTAACCTATGTATCAAACTTGTGAACAGTATAAAAGATACTATAATAAAATTCTGCTTTCTGAGAATACTTTACAAAACCTGCATGCTTTCACCATCTTCATGGACTTTAAGGTGGTCTCAAACAAGGTGGCAAGTTTTCCTGAACTATAACTCATTAACTACTCTTTTTCTATTAAACTTCCTTTGTATACATGTGGGCAGAATAATCAATAACCTCTCCAGCTAAGTAAGTCCAGAGTGAAACGTGAACTACTTTAAGTCTTCAAAAGATTTAATCCTATAAAAGATGCGATTTTTACAATTTTATGCTTTGAGGAGGAAACTTCAGGTCATGCTGAATGCAGGATCCCCACATTCAAGTGTTAGGATGAACAAGTCTGGCATCTGCCAAAGCATAACTCATAAAGTCATTTGGCCAGCACACAGTCCTTGAAACAAAGCACCTGCCTGTGGAATGGCATTATGAGAAGGGATCCTAGGAGCAAGTGCAGTGTAAGAATAGAGACAAAAAGATAGCATTATAACTCTGCTAGAACGTAGTCTTTATCAACTTTCCCCAAATGCCTCCTTCTTGGCAATAACAAAGATTACTGGCATGCAAAGAAGGTCCTGCCGAAGGTGAGACTAGACAAACTGCACAGAAGTGGATGCCACAGAAAGGGAATGGTACCAACTAAACATGACACTTCTGCATAGACAACATGAACTGGTATTTTTTTGGAAGAAGTATCTCTTGCACCCTATTTAACCAGGCCTGGTTTTCTGGAGGAGATGACACTTTAAAGTAAAGAGAAGGGGAAATAAATTTGACAGGGATGAAAACCAGACCACACAGTAGATGAGTGGGAAGATTTAGGAAAATTGGTTAGGATCTAAAAATTGTACCAAAACTATCAATATTAAAAAGAGACTACAGGCCGGGCGCGGTGGCTCATGCCTATAATCCTAGCACTCTGGGAGGCCGAGGCAGGAGGATTGCTTGAGCTCAAGAGTTCGAGACCAGCCTGAGCAAAAGCGAGACCCCGTCTCTACTAAAAATAGAAAGAAATTAGCCAAACAACTAAAAATAGAAAAAATTAGCCGGGCATGGTGGCGCGTGCCTGTAGTCCCAGCTACTTGGGAGGCTGAGACAGGAGGATTGCTTGAGGCCAGGAGTCTGAGGTTACTGTGAGCTAGGCTGATGCCACGGCACTCTAGCCCAGGCAAGACAGTGAGACTCTGTCTCAAAAAAAAAAAAAAAAAAAAAAAGAGACTACGAAAATATAAAAATAAAATTAAGAAAATTTACAAGTGAAGTATGTTTTTTTCCTCATAAACTGATGTATGACATCAGTCATACATCTCCATATGGGACATTAACGACATTCCATTTTATGGCTAGAGCATACCCCTTAAGTCAAAAGCTAACACATTTAGGTGTAGAATAAAAAGAATATGGCAAGAATAACAAAGTAAAACTAAGAAAATAGATTAAGGTGATAGCAGAAATTACACAAGAGGAAATATACATGCTAGAAATAACAAATTTATCAAATATTCTCTGAGGCTTTTCTTTTCTTTGTTTCTATACCCACCCTCAGGAGCAGATAGATAGACCAATTAACTAGATAAGCCATAACAAAGAGAAAAAGGTTAAAGGTTGAAAATGTATATATATAAGAACTCCTTTAAAAAAAAAAAAAAGATCTTAAGTGAAAAAACTGGCTACCTATAGCTATCTGTAAATGGAACATTCCATTTTAGCCATTTCTAAGTCCCTATAAGCTAATCTGGAGAAATATCCAAATAGCCATGGTAAAAACAGAAAGTCTTGACATGGTGATGCTATCAAAATAAGACATTTATAATATGCAGAGAGAAGATGGAGGAATGTGCACAAAACCATTCATATGGTTATTATTGAGAAGGTAGCATTGGAGGGCTCTCATTTTCTACATTATACATGTCTATAATGTTTAAACGTTACATATTTTCATATTACATCTAATCATGGAATATAATATGCATGCCTAAAAAAAGGCTAGGATCCCAGACTAGTATGTTTCCCCAGTGAAGTTTTGAAAACATTAAAGAATAGAAAATTTCTATTCAATTAAAATGGTGCTGGCATAAAGAAATAGGATGGCTTCTATGATCCTTTTAGAAAAAAGTAGAATCCTGGTTTAAAATTTGACAAAGGGCATTGTGTATACATATAACTTAAACATCAATCTCATTTTTGAATTAAAAACTGTAGAATATTAATAGAACCTAGGAGTATATAAAATACATTTAACATTATTAAAGTATAAATTTTATAACTTTTTTGAAGACCATCTGGCCAACTTTAAAATTACTCAATTCATACTCACACTGCACGAATCCATACCTAGAATTTATCTTGCAGATAAACTTGCTAAATGTACAAACACACGCTTTCACTGAAACAAGATGCTAACTTGTCTGCATGAATCCATTTATGTTAAACAAAAAAACCCTCACAAAACTGTATTTTACCAACATTAAGAAAATAAATTTTAAAAATCCAATAAATATAAACTCTCATGAGCATGTAGGCATTTATTCCTAAATATTAAATTATATAATATTAGGTAATCAAATAACATTAATTTCAGACTTGGACATTTAACTGTCCCACTCAACATCTGTACTTAGACTTAAAAGGCATCTGAGAGTTAATATGTTCAAACCTGAGGCTCCTGCTCTTCCCCAACTTCTAGCTGCTCTTAGGTCACCTTAAACTCTCCTCTTTTAATCACAACCCCATATGCAATCATGAAATCCTTTTGGCTTCACCTTCTAAGTGTATGTAGAATCCAATCACTTCATACCACCTCAACTATAATTAGCGTGGCCCAAGTCATCATTTTTTCTCATAGGTTTCTTCAATAGCCTCCTACTTGCACCCACTTCCAACTACTGTGTATAATCAATGTAATCTTGTTTTAAAATCTCAATCACATCATGCCAGTCTCATAAGCTTTCAAATGACTTTTCATCTCATGACGAATAAAAGCCAAAGTTCTTGCAATGGTTCACATAAGGGTCTATATCACCTGTCCCCTCCCTCCATCCCCTCTCTGACTTCACTTCCTTTTATTTCCTGCTACTCTCCTAGCTCATACTACCAGTTACTCTGGTCTCCCTGCTATATTTCTCCAACGTGGCAGGCAACCTTCCAGATCATGGGCCTTTGTACTTGGCTCTTCTCCCACTAACTCCAGGTTCATTCTCTCACCTCGGGTCTTTTTCTCCAAATTACCACCTTCTTAAAAACTAACTAGTATTAAGAAATATACAAACAAAAAAAAGTCTATTTTTGATTGTAATAACAAAAAAAAATCCTGGAATAGGTTTAACAAGAAATTTAAGCACAAAGCTTAAATATATTAATATTCTACAAATTAATCTAGAATCTTAAAGTTAATAGATTTGAGGGGGAAGGGAAGAAGAGGCAAATAATCTTCATACAACAGGAAGAATAAATGTGAGGGGACTGCTCCCTCCTGCTGAAAATTTCTGATAAGCAAAGGTAGAAGGGGGTGATATACCTTTATCAAGTAATGGTAACTGAAACAATCTGGTCTTGGTTAAGGAGCAGAAAAATAGGCCAAAGTAGATTTAACAGTTCATTGTTTAACTAAGGTGACATTTTAAAATCAGTTAAAAGAAAAAGGGGGGGGGGTACTTTTTTTCCCCAATAAATGGATCAGGGAAACCAAGAAGTCATTTAGGAAAAAAAAATTGGATTCCAGCCTCACCCCCAAATATATTCAAAATACAGATTTAAATATGAAAACAAACATTACACTTCAAGCTTTTAAAAAATTGTGAGTACACAGTGGTTAAAAATATGGGCTATGGAGCCAGACCGCCTGTGTTTGAACCCTGACTCTGCTACTTACTAGCTGTGTGACTTTAGACAAGTTACTACTGTCTTCATCTATAATAATGGCAGAGCACCTGATAGACTGAGTATAAAATCACCTAGAACAGTGTCTGGCTCTCTATCACTTTCACAAAATCATATGTAATATAGCTGTTTTTATTTAAGGGGAGAATTTGATGGTAGAACATTTTCCACCAAAGACCCCAATTTCAAATTTTAGTTTTTCTTGTTAATTTTATGACCTTTTCTAAGTCATGTCTTCCTCAAATTTACTTGTTAAAAAAAAAAAAAAAAAGATCAATAATACCAACTTCATTGTAAGAAAGGTAAAATGATTTCATAACTGTTAAAACATTACACAAATGTTAGCTAAATTAGTATATGGCACATTCTCAGTAGCTGACATTTCTTTGCTGTGGGGGCCATCCTGTGCACTGCAGATGGCTAGCAGCGTCTTTACCCTCATGGTGCACACACCACCCCACTCCCCTTTGTGACAACCAAAAATTACTACAGACGTTGACAATTGTCTCTTGTGAGGGCAAAATCACAATGGTCATCCCACCTAGAAAAATTCAAAGCACAGGCTTCTATTTGAATAATTTCGTAATAAAATTTGAGGGAAAAAAAGGACACCACAGGACTTCTGCTTCTGGCCATGACACAGTAACAGTGATCATCAGATTTACCTTCCAGTCATAAACTAGAAAACTGGAAAACAGGCAGTTTAAGACTAAAACAAATAGGATGGCTTCTAAGATTGCCAGGTTTTTTGCCTGGAAGTACATTCTAGACTGCAGAGCAGAGAGAAAGATTCAAAGCAGAGCACAACAGTTTCGCTGAGTTGAGAAAACAGACTCTTAAGAGTTCAGAGGCTAAGGTAACTAATTGTAAGGCAGAATTCTTGAAAGGAGGAAGCCATACAGAAAAAGAGCTCCAGAAATCTTCATGAGACCCCCTTCAGTGTTTGGTGAATACTAAGGAGTGCACGTATAGGGTGAAACTCCGTCAGGCCAGGCAAAGAGCATCTGGGAAGCTGTTAAGTTGAATGGTTTCCAGAGGTAACACAGGCTGGGGGGCTTTTAAACTGTGACCAGCCCAAATTGCATGGAGCATTCAAGAAAGACCCCAGAAGATCCTGCGTTAGTTGTGGAACTGAACTACAAGCTACTTCTTACCTGTCCTAACAAACAAGTTTTTACCTGCCAACAAAACAAAGCCTTTTTAAAGGAAGATAACATAATTCACATACTACGACCAGGTAAAATTAAATGTCCAGCATCCAATAAAACATCGTTAGATACACAAAGAGGCAAGAAAATACTTCTACAGGGATACAATCAGAAAAATGTAGGGGGGAAACAAAGGGATAAATAACTCAGTTTTTTCAAATAAATTACACATTATGGGTAGTGTACAACAAACCAACACTCTCACTGAGAATAACTGGAAAAACCACGTTAAAAAAAAAGAGCCACACAACTCAAGATAGGAAAATGCTAGAGTAACGAAAATATTGAGAAGCCAAGACTACAAAGAGGAAAGAACCACGGAAGTGAGCTTGCATTCAGTAGCTGCTGCTTCCTGGAGACATTGGCCGATTCTGGAAAAGATGCTTAGAATCTGGTCCTGTGGTAGACAGCCACTTCTGGGGACAGTGACATGAACAGAGATTTTAGTGGTTTTATAGGGCTAAAGGTGCACCATTAGAAACGCCAAATTCCCAGAAAAGAGAAACAGGGAACTGTTCCAGTGCCTAGAACATAGTGCCATGACATAATGCTAGGCACTAATGCTCCCAAGGCAAATTTTGAAGCTATAAAGGGTAGGAGGCTAAGAAGCTAAGCAGAAAGCCTCTGAAAAGTAGAGAGGAACTTTTTTGGCAGTCTCACTTTGTTGAGGAGACTAGAATTAGTATTCAGGATATGCTAAGGAAGGGCACTGATCAACATACCAGGTTCTCAGCTGGAAGTGGGGGTAGAAAACAAAGTTAAGCCCTAAGAATGAACCAGAGGTGGACAGAGCCTAAACTGTGACCCAGCCACAACTCAGCTCAGTCTCCGAATGGACTAAGGTTTTCAGGCCTACCAGAAGAGGGTGAAGCCTCTCTGGAGAAAAATATCATCAGAGTATTTACAACTTTAAAAATATACAATATCCAACGCTGATTAAAACCAAAACAAAACAAAACGGACAACAGAAACAGAACCCCCAGATTTTGGAGTTAGCAGACAAGGATTTAAAAAATAAATGTTTAATATGTTCACGAAAATATGGAGAAAAATGAAAAGATGACAAAAGTTCTTATATACATAAACAGAATTAAACTGAAAAACTTAAGAAAAAACTTAAGAACTCAACAGATGAGTTCCAACAGACAGCAGAAAAGGAATAAAACAAAGGAAAAGATTAATAAAAAGCAAGATTTAACCAAAAACAGGTGGCAGAAATGATCCCAAATGTTAACAGTAATCACAGTAAATGTAAATGGATTTAACTCACCTTTTAAAAACACACTTAACACAAACTTATCAAGAGGGAAACTCCATAATGATGAAAGGAATGACCAAGAAGAAATAACAATCATGACCTCGTATGCACCTAACCAGCCAGCCTGGAAATGTATATGAATTTTAAAAATGAAAGAACTATAGGAAACTGACAAATCCACAGGAACCAACAGAAAGTAGACCAAAGGATACAGACGTGAACACAATTAATAGGCTCAAGACATGGCTATTAGAGCCCTGAAGTGGCAGGATATGGATGTATTCACACCCACATAAAACACAGTCTTTTTTAAGGAAATGTGGACTCTTATAAAAACCAAACTAAAATTATGTTTGTCAGCATGGAGATCTTGAAAACACAACAGTGAATTTAAAAAACAAAAACCGCCAAGTTATAGAGTATGTACACCATGATGACATTTATATTAAATATAATTTTTAGCCCAACTATACTGTTTTGCTCAAGGATACTTATATATGTGTAATAAAAATATAAAAACCCAAACTGGGAATATATACCAAATTCATGATAGTGGTTACCTCTGGGGAAAAAAAGGAAGTAAAGGAAATGATAGAAAATAAAAGGAACTGGCCAGCCACAGATGCTCATGCCTGTAATCCTAGCACTTTGGGAGGCTGAGGCAGGAGGGACTGGCTTGAGGTCAGGAGTTCAAGACCTAGGCAACAGTCACACCTTGTCTCTACAAAAAACATGTTTAAACAATTAGCTGGGCATGGTAGTACATGCCTGTAGTCCCAGCTACTTGGGAGGCTGAGGCAGGAGGATTGCTTAAGCCCAGGAATTCGAGGTTACAGAGAGCTAAGATGGGGCCACTGCACTCCAGCCTGGGCAAGACAGCAAAACTCTGTTTCTGGACAGAAGAGAGAAGTGAGAAGAGAGAAGAGATCTGTTGTTTAATGTAGCCACCTTCCATCCATTATCTCAGCTAGATTTTCTGGATAACTTGCTGCTTCACTTTGCACTTTTATGTTATGGAGAGGGCTTCTTTCTTTAAACCTCATCAATCAACCTCTGCTGGCTTCAAACTTTTCTTCTGCAGCTTCCTTACCTCTCTCAGACTATAGAATTGAAGCAAGTTAGGGCCTTGCTCTGGATTACACTTTGGTTTCAGGAAATGTGGCTGATCTTCTATCCGGACCACCAAAACTTTCTCTTTATCAGCAATATGGCTGTTTCTCTTTCTTATCATTCATGTGTTCACTGAAGTGGGACTTTTAATTTCCTTCAAGAAATCCTCCTCTACATTCACAACTTAAGCTAACTGTTTAGCACAAGAGGCTTAGCCTTCAGCCTTTCTGGGCATTCTACATGCCTTTCCCACTAAACTTAATCATGTCTAGCTTTTTGCTTTGAAGTGCGAGGCACAGGGCTCTTATTTCACTCTAACAGAGGCCATTGTAGGGTTATTAATTGGCCTAATTTCAATACTGTTGTGTCTCAGGGAATAGGGAAGCCTGGGGAGAGGGAGAAGACACCAGGCAACAGCCAGCTGGTGCAACAGTCACAACGCATACAACATTCATCAGTTAAATCTGCCATTTTACATGGGCATGGTTTATGGTGTCCCAAAATAATTAATACAATAGATCACAGATCACCATAATAGACATAATGAAAAAGTATGAAATATTATGAGAATTACCAAAACATGAAACATACATGAAGTGAGCACATGCTATTGGAAAAATGGCTTGCTTGATGCAGGGCTGCCACAAACCTTCAACTTGTTTAAAAATATGTATTTATAATAAAATGAGGTGTTTTAATTTTTTCCCTCTTGGGAAATTTAGTACAGTGCAGAAAATACTTCATGACATTTTCATGAAAGGTTACATTACTTTCTGTAAATATAAACATGAAATTTTTGTTAAAATTCTGTAAACCAAACATTTAAATCTAGAACTTCATCTGTTCCTTGTATCTATTTTTATGTAGTTTTTAAAAACACATCTAAAAAGTCCATTGCTAATACAGCAATACAAATACTTTGAGTATGGACAGAATCTTTAGAGTGTGTTTATTACAAACTTGTATTTATATTTTTTTTCTGTGAATGTGTTATACTAAAATCCAAAGTTGTTTGTGTCCCATTTTTTAGATCAATTTTTTCTTTTGATGTTGATACGAGAGTTGCTATAAATAACTGCAGCTTTGGGGGATAAACATCTTGTTAGTGAAGACACAAACAGGACACTAAATTATGGATAAAATATTCAGAATAGGTAGCATAGGTAAATTTTGTTAATCTTTATTCAAAATTCTCATTATCAAATCATGAGATTTTTTTTCTTGGAAGGAAAATAAATGGTTCATTTTCCACCGCTAGGTTCCATTTGTGTAGAAAAAATTCTTTGGTCAATCTTTATACATACTGCAATTTAAGGTTATATTATGTATATTATAGGAAATAGATGATTTTGAGATTCAAGGCTCCTCCAAGTTTGGTTTGCTTTATGTTTTTCAAAAATAAATATTGTTTTTCCCAACTGTTATGTCCTAGGTATTACACTTCCAGTTTTAACTTTAGAACCAAAACACTGACATGAACCAGGCTGTTGTTGAAGTAGATGTACACTATAAATTGTTATCTTACTTGTTTTATATTGTACGTTATCTTTTCTTTTTCTTGGGAAGATATCTGTTTTTTATTTGATTTGATTGATTGATTGGCAGAGTCTTGCTCTGTCACGTGGGCTAGAGTGCCGTGGTGTCAGCCTAGCTCACAGCAACCTCAACCTCCTGGACTCAAGCAATCCTCCTGCCTCAGCCTCCTGAGTAGCTGGGATTACAGGTGCACACCACCACGCCCAGCTAATTTTTTCTACTTTTAGTAGAGATGGCGTCTCACTCTTGCTGAGGCTGGTCTCGAACTCCTGACCTCAAATGATCCTCCATGTTATCTTGTCTAAGAAAACAAAGTCTCCATTATTCCTACTGCAAAACTCACAGGAATTAAGAAAGTGCAGAAATTAAGAAAAATCCAGTAAATGTAGCCTCCTTGTTCTATATTACTTATACTTATCTATATAGCTTTAATTTATAGCTGTCATTTTAACATTGGCATGTCTGGAAAAGAAAATTCATCTTTAAGAGTTTTTTTTTGTTTTTTTAAAATTTTCTAGGAGTATGTTCTTTCTGAATTTGTCAGATTTGCTTAATTTTCCCTGTTGTGAAATGTTTTATTCATAGTCCCCCACACTATGAGAAGGAAGTTAATAGCTAACATTTAATACTTATTAATTACAGTTATTCATCACCTTAAAGACAGAGACACATTCTGAGAATTGCACTGTCAAGCAATTTTGTCATTCAAACCAAGCTTACTACGCAGCTAGGCTTCATAGTATAGCCAATTGCTTCTAGGCTATAAACCTGTTCAGCATGTTAATGTAGTACTATAGGCAACTGGAACACAGTGGTAAGTATTTGTGTATCTAAACACAGAAAAGGCATAGTAAAAATAGGGTACTGTAATCTTACCAGACCACCATTGTGCATGTGGGTCCCTCATTGACTGATGTGTCCTTATGCAGTACATAACTGTATGTGCATCCAAATTGCACTAATCTCTTGCCATATGTAATTTAGTGATCACAATAATGTCAGGACACAGGCAGTAATAAAGATTCTTTGCTTAATCAAACTTTAGTCAGGCTCTTGAACCTTCTCTTAGGCCCACCTGTATATGCGCTTGCAAAATCTAGTTTTAGCAACGACCTTACTGTACCACTTTAACAAGAACCCCCCACCTTCAATTATCTGATTACCCTCATCCTTCACCATCCCCCACATGATGTCTGATCATTTTGGCCTGCCTTCAGTAAGAATCCTGTTAGGTTGGTTTAGCTAGAATCCCTCCTTACCCCTGGTATTTCCTCATAGTAATTTCCCATCCACTGACACACACTCCCTCCCCCGCTCCTTAGCTATAAATTCCAACTTGCCCATGCTGTATTTGGAGTTGAGCCCAATCTCTCTGCCCCACTGCAAAATTCCACCCCAGTGGTCCCTATACCAATCGCGACAGTCCCCCCATTAAAGCCTTCTTTACTATGTATGCTTTTAACAAGTGTCACTGAATTTTTTTTAATGCTAGTATGAACTAACACAAAGGATAGAAAATAATAACAAATAGATAACTGATATACTGAAGAAAGGCAACTACTTCCTAAGGGAAGTAAAACTCAAGCTATTATAGAAGAAACCTGGACAGAGCTAAATAAAAATACTCTACAGCACTGCACACTGCAGTTTTGCAATGATGAAAATGTTCCTTATTTGCTCTACCCAATATGGTGGCTGCTAGTCACACACAGCTACCGAACGCTTGCAATGTGGCTGGTGTGAATCTTATTTAAATTTAATTTAAATAGCTACATGAAGACAGTGGCTACCATGTCAGTGCAGAGTAGAACTAGCTACCAATATAAAGGAATGAAAATAAGATTGGCATAAGCCTTAATTCTGTACAAAAAACACAACAAACACCCCATCCCACCCCCTAAAGACAGTGAAAGTTTTAAGGGACAAAGTTTATGAACTAAGAACTAGATACACAAATTGCTGCTCACAGATGAATACTTTAATCGCTAGAGAATTACAAATCCAAATTAAGAATTCAATAAATAGGGATATGAAGGGAAAAGAACTGTCAGTGAACACTAAAACCAGTTATTATCAAAATAAGCCTAACTAACCATTGTATGTCTGGTTTTAAAACTGAATACAACATTAAAAACTATCCTTTATTTAATAAAATCCCCATTAAAATAGACTTTCAGGATATTTTCTAAAAAAACAAACCTAAATCACTTTTATGTTGTTTTATATAAAAACCAAAATGCTGGGCTGGGAGCAATGGCTCATGCCTGTAATCCTAGCACTCTGGGAGCCCAAGGAAGGAGGATTGCTTGAGGTCAGGAGTTTGAAACCAGTGTTAACAACAGCAAGACCCCTGCTCTACAAAAAAAATAGAAAAATTAGCTGGGTGTGGTGATGCACACCTGTTGTCCCAACTACTTGGGAGGCTGAGGCAGGAGGATGGCATGAGCCCAGGAGTTCTGAGATTGCAGTGAGCTGTGATGGCTCCACAGCACTCTAGCCAGGGCAACAGAGCGAGACTCCTTGTCTCAACAAAACAAAAAACCTCAAAATGCTAAAAGTAAATAGATAAGAAAAATGCAAAAGAATGCACACACATATACTATTAACATTAGTATCAAAATAAGTAGAATTTAAGGCTACTAAGACAGGATATATACACAGTCCCCAATTTACAAGGGTTCAAATTACGATTTTCAGCTGAATGATAGTGCAAAAGCAATAAGCACCCGGTAGAAATCATACTTCAAGTATCTATAGTCATTCTGTTTTTCACTTTCAGAAGAACAGTATTCAATAAATTACATGAGATATTCAACAACTTTATTATAAAATAGGCTTTGTTAGATGATTTTGCCCAACTGTAGGCTAACGTTAAGTGTTCTGAGCACATTCATGGTAGGCTAGGTTAAGTTCTGCTGTTCAGCAGGTTAAATGTATTAAATGCATTTGACTCATGATGGGTTTGTTGGGACACAACCCTATTATAAGTTGAGAAGGCTCAGTATAACATTTTAAGGCTATACATCATTAAGGGATATGATTATATAAAACTCTTTATTCTACCACACATCAAAGAAAATTTTAAAATATCAACATAATAGAGCACAAACATAAGCAGAACCTAAAGAAACATCATTTTGACAAAATGCTATAAAAATTATTAATAATAAAAGGTATATAAAAAGAAAAAAACTAACCATTTGAGAATTTCAATACACAATTCCTAACTCTTCAGAAAAGAATTAAAAAACTTAAAGGTAATTTATAAATCAATAAGCAAGAAGAACACCTTACACACCAAAAGCTGGGAATGCCATGCAAAACTACACTCAGAAGAAAATTCAAGTAGTTAAATGCTTTCATTATTATGTAAGAAAGAACACCAGATAAACAAAGTAAGCATTCTAAAGACAGAGGAGGAAAAAAACAAGGCTGGAAGAAGGACTTAACAGTGAAGAACTGATCTTTGAAACGTCACTAAAAACACTGTTGACAGTATTAATCAAGAAAGAGAAGACAAATAATTATAATTATGACTAAGAAATAGATATAACTCCAGATTTAGGGATTTAAAAATTAAGAATGCTTTCTATAAAATTCTGTAGGAGTACGTTTTTAATATCTAAGAGACAATTTTCTGAGACCAACCACCATTTATTTCCTCAGAAATCTTTCTACTCTTCCAGAGTGTAGCAAATAAGAAACAGTGTCCCAATTCATTTTAAGTAGTTATCCTACATCGAAATGAATAGTGAATATTAAAAGTATTGCCATTAGAACCAGGAAAGAGGTGACGCTTCACTAAGACCAATGATTTATTAATACTGTTTTGAAAGTGCATCTAGACATGGAAATGGAATCAGAAGCATATAAAGAGGTATCAAATTGTTCTCCACTGACAGGTAGCCTACCTGCTAAGTTAATCAATGGAAGCACTGTTAAAGAGTTCAGAAAAGTGTTCGATTACGAAATAAATAGCATTCATAAACTAATATTAACAGAAAAAAACAAACAATGGAAGGCCTAATTCATACTTATAAAAACAATCAAGAATGTAACAAACATGTAAGAACTGAATGAAGAGATTAAAAACTTGGACACATGGAGAAATTCCATGTTCCCTTAATACTATAATATCAATTCTCTGTGAAATACTTCCCAGGAAAAACCCAGTGTAATACCTATGGAGGAATTCCAGTATCAAAGTAAGGCCCTATTCATCATTCTTTGTTAGTCACAGAATATTCGCCCAAAGTCCCTAAACAATTCTTTTGGTTTGAGGATAATTTATAATTCTTTGCTTTTTACACCTGAAAGTCATTATCTAACTTGCCCACTGTGAACAACTGGAAAGGTTTGATAATTCTATCACAATCAAGATCCAACAAAGTGAAGACATAAAATGTTAGAGCTTCTACTCTATTTTATCTTTCAAAATTCATTTTGTGTGTATATGTATGTTTGTGTGTGTGTGTGTGTGTGTGTGTGTGTGTGTATTAAAAACACCCTCATAAAAGCTTAGAGGTTATTGTTCCAGGCACTGAGTGATTTCTGAGTACTTGTTTACTAGCTTTATTTCCCATGGTACTACAATTTTCCACATGGCACTACTGCTCCCTTCCAAACGTCTGATTAGCATTAAAAAGTTGGGCCTCCAAAGTCTACTGCAGTCTCTGTCAATAAGGAACATACTCATTAGATATCAAATTATATGATAATACTGAATCATAATAATTTTAGTTCTTTAGTCCTCAACCAAAATGTCATGAAAGTGGGATTAAAATAGGAGGAATTAAAACTAGAAAGACTAGAATCGTAGTCTTCATCTATCCTGATTATCTATAGAAAACCTGGGCACAGCTGTAAGAGAATGTCCTATATGCAAACGTCATTCACTGAGTGTGATACAATGGAAAAAAGAGGACCGCAGGGAATTCTATGGAAGTCAACCTTAAAATTTAGCCCAGAGCAATCTTCCTATGATACAGTTTTTCTACAACACAGACTACAAAATTTTACAATCATGCGAGGACACTGCCAAACAATGTTAGAAAATGGTACTTTTAAAAATTAAAAAGAAATGCTATCACAAAAGCAACTTACATAACCAAAACATTTGTACCCCTGTAATATTTTTAAATAAAAAGAAATGCTATTAAGCGCAATCCAAAAACTTCAAAGGTAATTAATAATAAACATAGGTGTTATCTGTTCTACTGCTATTAGTTGCCAGACTATATACAAGTTTCCGATGGTCCACAGTAAATTGAAAATGAGAACAATGTAGTGAATTAATAAAACTACATTCTTTTCTTTATAAAATACTGTTAGTACTATGATTTAATTTATAAAATAACTTTACTTGAACAAATAAATAGCCACCTTATATAGGTGCTGAATTTATTTTTTAAATTTTATTGATCTGAAGTCTTAGTTATCTAGAAAACTAATATTTAGATTAAGTTATAAACATCTGCCCACACAGAAGCAGGAGGCCAGGAAATGAACACAATGGCATATATTTTAAAAATTCACTGGCTTAGATAAATACTATCATCCACCACCCTAGACCCCTAAAGAGATTAAACACACAATAAATAGCAATATAGGCAACTGGAAATTATCTGTCACAATATTATAATAAAATTGTGATATAGGAAAGTACCCCATGTTCTCCAGCAGCCTTACCTGTTTCCATGGAAGATAACATTGCTCTAGCATTCTCAAAGCCCTCTGTCTTCCCAACTGTGATATTCACCTACCACCCCCTAGTGATTATTCCTTAGGATTACCTTTAAAATCTATTCCATATTGACAGCTTTAGAGCCCTCAGACTATCATTTCCTCCAGGATTTACTACTGCTAAGTCTTTCTTTCTGCCTCCAATTTCTTTTGTCCCAATACACCCCAGACATAAACTACTTACAGATTTACCTTTCCAAAAATAGCTTATGACACTCCCTGCTCAAAACTTTAAAACCTAGATGCTAAAACTGAAATCAACAGTTTGGGCATTCAAGGCCTTTCATTACTTACCAATAGGTCTCTTTGCTATTTATTTCCAACAAGTTTATCTTACTGAGCCCTTTGTTCTAGTCACTAATTTTAAAATATACGAACGATATAAAAACAGCCCTTTAAGGGCAGAAAGAAATGTCTTACTACACTTAACATGCATCTCAATTTTAAGGTACATTCCAGCCATGACTGAACTAAGCCAATAGTCGTCTAAAAAACGCAGCAATTGAAATAATTCCCTAAAGTGCATTTTATATTTGGTTCTGGAATGCCAAAGAGATCATTTAAAATGTAGGTAAGGCCAAAAGATTGACATTAATCATTTGTTTTCTATAATCTGATAAATACACTAGAACTCACCTTTTGGAGGGAGGAGTGGGGAGACCAATTATAACTGTAATTTGAATTAATCTAGAAACATAATTCCAATAGGTTCTCTTTTTTTCAGAAACTTGAAAGCACATTTTACCACTACAAATGTGAACTCATTGCCATTTATCAGTATCAGAAAATAATTTATCTGTTAACTTCTTTGCTCTGTCATTAGAAAGTAAGCTCCATGAAGGGAAGGACTTTGTTAGAAGGCAAGATGCTTGCTCATTAACAAATACCCCTGAGGCACATCAAGAGCAAGGAGCTATGCGAGACACAGTAAGCAATCGAGATAGAAGGAATGGCATTTGTCTCCAGCTTTGCCAGAACTCTAGAGTTTCTGCTATACCTAGTAATTGTTTATGTCCTAAAGTCAATTTATCTGTTTTTCATGCGGCTTATTTTGCACATCAGAATGATTCTGTTTAAGAAACTGGCACTGGAACCAAAGGGTCTTTAGCTGTATGCCTACCTCCTCTCTCAAATGTCTTTTAAAATTTTACATGTATATTCAAAAATACACTAGTTTTTATGCATGGATCAGAAGAAGGTTTGCTACTTCACAGACAGTAATACTACTATTACTACTACTAATAATAAAAAAATCCAGGAGGCCACCCTATTTTTCAGAAAATTTTTATAGCGCCCCTAGATGTCATGACATAGTGGCTGGCAAACTGCCAAAACAGGAAGAACACTATTTTTCCATGTGTTTTTCTGGTTGTTGTTGTTTAATGTAAAAGCACTCTGTTAAACATCAAGGATATGACAAAAAACTACCTTCTTACATTTGACAGTAATATACTGTTTTCTAGCTTTCCTGTTATCAATTCTTCAGAAAATCATTCAGATTTACATGACTACTAATAAAAAAAAATTGAGGGACTCAAATGTTGATCTGAGAAACCTGCCAAATATCTCATTCTTTCCTATTTCTGGTATTTGGTATTACAAGTAGAGTGTGAGGAATAGAGTCTACCTATAATAGAAATGGTATTGACGCCTGACAGTCAACTCTCATAATACTTTCCTTTAAAAAGATCACGGCAAACTTATATAGTACAATTGCACACCAGAAAAAGGCAAGCATTGAAAATTCACTGTCCAAATATTAATGATTCCAAGCAATTCTCTCCTCTCCTCTTTTATTATCAGCAAGTATGTTGTTAATAGACGCCTTAAGAAAGATTCCCCTCCAAACGGGTTCTTTGTTCTCCTTTAAAGCAATATTCTTTGAAAGTGTTACCTATTATGTATAATGGTTCCCTTCAATTCCTTATGTCCCATTCTCTCCTGAACCCACTCTAACCAAGTTTTCACCCTCTTCTCCCTCTATCAAAACTGCTCACCAATGTCTCCAACAACCCACCAACTTCAATGGTCTCAATTCTCAGTCTTTATTACTTGACCTGTCGATAGCACCTGACACAGATGATCACTCCTTCCTCTCTGAAACACTCTTCACTTGCCTTCACACCCTTGATTTTCCTACTACTTTATTAGTCACTCCTTTCCCTCATCTTTCACGTCTCTAAGCCTTAGAATACCTCGAAGGCCTAGTCTCCATATCTCTTCCTTATCTGAGCTCCCAGCACTATTCTCCTCTGCTGCATTTTTCTCTTCAGAATTTAATACTATAGGCAAGAGGTGAGGATTTTCATCTGTTTTGTTTAGTGTTGTATTCCCAGTTCCTAGAACAGGTCTAGCTCACTGCAGGAGGCCAACGAACAGTTGTTGAATCAATGAATGGACAAAAAAGTGATAACAGTAACAGACATTTTGTACTGGGAACTTATCAGCCAGACACCCCAATAAGCATGTTACATACATTTCCATTTAATCCTCGAATAATCATATGAGATGTATGAGACTTTGGAACAGTGGGGGCAGGGGTGGTTAACGTGCACCAAATCACAAAACTACTCAACTGTAGTGCCATGATTCAAACCCAAGTTTATCATCTTCAAAGTTAATGCTCTTCACCTCTGCATTGCACTTATTTTACTAGGGTATTATTTCATTAGTTTTGGAATAAAACCATTAGTTCTGGAATAAAGCCAACTCCATTTGAAGAGTTAGCAACCAAAAGTTCCCTATAGTTGTGAATTAATCTCCATTTTCTTTGTGAAGATAAACATTCCTAAGTTAATAGCAATTTATAAATTATACTGGAGAGTCTCTTTTAAGACAAAGCATTCTACAATACCATTTTCAGTGATAAAAGAACAAGCGAAAAGAAACACCAATCTCCTTCAAAGTGTTGATGGCAGCACTTAAACTTTCAATCTCTCTCATTTCGGTTAAAAAGCTCAAGCCAAACCTGGCTGAAGAGTCACCTAGGAGCTTTTTGCTTTTTGAAAACAAGATTCCCAGGCCCAACTCCAGAGCGAATGATTCAATATCTCTAGGAAACAGGGCCAAGGAACCTAGTATTTTATAAAGCTCCCTAGGAAACCTTGATGGTTAGCCAAGTTTGGAAAACACCAGTTAAACCAAAGTTGGCAAGAGACAATCCCTCTATCTGAGCATCTGGCTCACTGTTTTGACAGTGACCAAGTCTCATTGGTACTGACCTTCTTGGAAAGAGGAACAATGCTGCTGGGTCGAACAAGCCTCCGTTTCTTACAGCTCAGTACAGGACGTGTTCGGGCTGCCACACAGGTGCCATCAGATGATGAAGAAACCAGATTCAGTCGTTGCTTTTTATGTAATTGTTCCTCAGCATCAGAGATGTCACCTGGAATGTGGTCTGCCAAGACAGGCTGAAGACTACACAAGGGGAAGGAAGAGTATTCACTTCTCAGAAAACATAAAGAAACAAAGCCTCTAATACTGGTCCAACCTCCTTTAATTGCAAATGCTCACAGACACAAACAAGCATTCTAGGGCAGAAGTAGGTAATCTGATGTCTATTAATCTAAGCATGTGCTTATGTGTAAGGCTCTTGGCACACATTACCTGCATCATGTCTGAAAAGCACAAAAGTCAGTAAGTGAACTCAAGTAGTGACTGAGTTCTCTTTTACAACAAAAACACGAATAAAGAAAAGTTTAGAAAATTCCAATGTTACAAAATTATAAATTTTGCAAATGTTAATGGGCTGCCTTAGAATCAGTTTTCCTATGAAACTTTAATCTTAGACATGTACACATCATTCACTTGTATAGAGATTCCTTGAATCTTCATAAATACACATTTACAAACAGCCATCAGGGATCTCATCTGTTCTAAAGCAGCTTATTATATAAACACTACTGAGTAATTCCTCCAAGATTAAGACCAACGATAATAATTCACAATAATAGGACCTTTTATTTTTCTCCATGCCCAGTCCATTTTAGACCACGGCAGGTAAAAAGAAAACACATGAATATATTAATTAAAACATACTTGCTACAGGACATATGCAAAATATTAATAAGAGATAAGGTTTCTGCTTCTTTAAACCAGGGTTGGCACAGGCTAGAGATAACTAAGAGCTCCAAAATATCTTTTAGAAGCCTACTAAGCATAAGAAGTAGAAGGGCTAAACTTACGTGTTAATAACTCCATTGACAGGTCTCAGTGCTCCACATGATTTGGTAGACAATGACTCTGAAATATGACCAAGAACAGGGGCACCATGGTTTTCCAGTGGCTGAGAAACAGACTCAATCTGAACAAGGAAAAGAAAAAGAAAATACACATCAACATTTACCCAACAGCACCCCTGCCTGAGAAGCAGCACTATTTCATTTGCATGAAGCACCTAAAATTTCTGATGACCAAACTTGAAAAACAAAACTTGCATAAGGAAGAAATAGACAATTAGCTTTTGCTTTGGGGAAAGGGTGTTTGCTTTGGGGAAAGGGCGTCAAGGAACACAAGTATTTTTCAGACTAAAAGTGAGTACCTACTGACAAGGAAATGACCCCAACAATTCTACAGAACAGAAGCTTAGCAAGAACAACTACACGGTAACAGGAGCCTTCATCTAAATCAAGGATACACTAACATTAGTATCAAGACAACTAAGAGGGAACTAAAATGTAGTTAGTATCTGCTGGCTGAAAGCTTGTTTTCCAAAAACTATACTTGGTTTAAAAATATATGTGTTGTGTATGTATGCTATCAGTTAGTAACTACTGTCTTCAGACTATCTGAATCAAATATATTTTTAGAATATAAAATGAAATAACACAGATGGAAAGAATATGAAAAAGTTTGAATTCCAGTATTCAAAACAAATTATGTATTTATTAGGCTCAAAAGAAGAGGGGATAGCTATGAGTGTCGATCACAGAGCATCTCTGAAGTATAGGCAATACAGCCGCACTTGAAGCTATCCCTCAGTTCTGGGAGTTGTGAAAATACCACAGAAAGGCTGTGCTCTTTGCTGCCTTACACCAGAATTGACTTTGGGATTTTCTGAAGTTCTCCTTCCTATAACCACTACCAGTGCATTTCGAGGCCAATATTTTGAGGCTGAAATTCCATTTTTCAGTATTGCTGAATTTCTTTTTGATCTTCACACCCACCCAAGGAGAAAACACCAAAGGATGTACAGACCTGAAAATAGTCCTAGACAGGTACCAAAAAAGGACAACAGACTGGGAAGATAATTTAAAACTTTTAATACAAATTATCCTAAAAGCCAGATGAAAGTATAACATATACACAGACAAGTCGTGTAAGTATGCTACAACAAGTGAACACTGGGAAAATGTTCTGCCTTCCTTGTTGGATACCCTGTACATCTACTAATGCATCACCGATATCTTTAACAATTCTAGTCAATACTATCAAAATTATGATAAATTTAGTACACAGACTTACTGCCTTAAACTCAATACTAACATCCCTTAGAAAGCAACATGCTATTATAAAGATATTCATCTCTTCTGACAAAGTATTTTAACCAATCTTAAAAATCTACCCCAAAGGAATAATAATAAACACACCCTTGAAAATCTTATTCACGAAGGTGGTCAATGAAATGATTTCTATTCAATAATCTAAATGCTTAACATCTGAAGAAAAGTTATAAATTGTGGTATACCAAATCAAAATATTAAGAAGAACCATAAAAGATATTTCTTCTCCCCTTACGTCAGACAAGTATTAAAAGAGAAAAAATAACAGTCTTTTACATAGAGAGAAATTGTTTCAGAAAAAAGGGTCAAGTCAAAATATTTTAATATATGTGTAGTGACTAAACATACAAATAGATAATGGCAAGACAAAAAGTGTTATAGCAGAACTATTCTGAAAATTTCTTTATATTTAGGTAATATTTTTACATTAAAAAAAACAGATAAACCCAAATATCCTCCTGAATGGTAGTGAGGATTTACTATACAGGGGGAAACCTCAAAAACCCTCAACCAATACGGTATGACAAAGTACTAGACAATAAGAATCAGGTTGGCATTAACCAGCATGTGTGACTTCAGGCATGTTATAGCTTTTCCAGATTTGAAGAAGTTTCCTTTCAACACAAAAAGCAACTGTGAGCTTTTTGCTGGCACATAAATCTTAAGAATGCCTGTCAATTTTACATTCACTTAAAATATAGCTCTTAGCATTAAATTATGGCAGTTATCTGAACTATGTATCTATGTATTCTACAAGGCACCATGGTTACATAATGGGTGATTCTCCATGTGACTAAGTTTTCTGGTAGAGATTATGAGATTTAACTGCAAGGACACTTGTCAAGACAAAATGTTGCTGTTCTTCAACAAAATCTCATTTCAAAACATTTATCTTTCATACAGAAAGTTTAAAGAGTAAAGTAAAATCACCAGTAATCTCACTACCCATAGCAAACTACTGCTAACAGCCTTATTTCTTATGCTTACATATATATATTTAAATGTTATTAATCTTTAATGTGAATATTATTGATTTTCTTAAAGAAATCTGAACTTTCCAGGGGTAATTCAAATCAAAATTGCAGTCAGTAGGCAAAACATTATTTACATAGAAATGTTGCCAAGAATGTAAAAGCACACAGAGATTAACAACATAAAAATCAGAAAAGGACTGTCTCTGGATACCAGTCCCAGTCATACAAGGAAACACTGGATGTTCAGGAGGGATCTGCTTAGAGACCTTGAGAAATTCTGCAAGCAAGCAGAGCTTTAAAAGCAGGGCATTTGGGCAAGCAGGTTCGCTCATTATCAAATGTAAAAAGCTTAAAATATTAACCCCAATCATGTTGTTCGATTTGGAAAAAGAAAAATAAAACACGCATTTAATTTTACCTAGCTCTGTAGACAACGACACTGCCTTAAAACGAAAATGAACATTCCCTATCCTGCAGTCTACAAGGCTGCAAACAGAGGATAAAGAAACATTAACAAACACTTTAGAAATGTTAAATCCACATTCTAATTTAAGCTTGATCATTACTACTGCAGTGGTTTACATCGTTAGTGTTTTTACAAAACTAAAACATGACTCAGATATGTCATCCAATAGAAAACTATGAAGAGGATGAACAAATTTAAGACTCTCCCACCTAGAGAACAGAAAATATCACAGAAGCTTCCATTTGAATTTTATTTGATGTTAAGATGTACTGAGGGTTTATGCATCCCACAGCCAGAAAGAAAAGAGAAGAAAAGCTAAAGTGGTAGACAGAGTGCTTTTGTAATTCCCTTCTCTCCAAAGGAGAGCTCAGATTACCTTTTGGAGCAATCTTAGAGCTGGACTTAGCAAGAGGGCTGCTAAACTATCCCCCACCACCCATTGAAAGGGCCAGGTGTACAGCATAAAATGATTAACATAGCAGCAATGAGATTCAAATTTGTTATTCACATAAAGCAGGCATCTGTCTGATTCCCTACTCCACCCTCTTAGCCAGACCAAGTGTGACAAAGAGCCCTTAAAGAAAACCTAAAATTAAATTAAGAGTTTCCATGGGGGTGGGTTTTTATGAAGTCTAAGAAACAATGCCCACTAGATTTGTTTTATCAGTAAGTAGAGAAAAGTAAAGGGGTAAAAACAAAGAGGTGCAAACTTAAAACTTAAAAATAGAATAAAATTAAAATCTACCTGCAAAGTATATGTATCTATTTTTACTTTAGTCATTCAATTAATGCCATGTTACACCTGCTTGAAATATCATTTTCTTAAATACATCACATTCATTTGGCTACAAAATTTAAGTTTGGTTTTGGTTATTCTCTTTCTCATAAAGATAATTAAAATGGGGGGCTAACTAGGTGACAGGAATTCAACTTTTATTCCTGAATCAAAAAAATTATTTTACTTTGTATGAATGATTTCAGCTCTCAAGCTTCCCATTTCAATGATGTTCTGCAGAGGTTTGCTTAAAATTACCAAAATATTGGCTGGCCTATAAATAGCATACCAGTTATTTCCATTAACTAGTACTATGGCCAAGAAATTGCACTATACCGAGACTGGAATGTTCTGAAAATTCCACTTTTGCCGAGTTATTTATCTAGGCCTCAATTTCTGCATATGTAAAATGGGGCCATGTGTCTCACTTTTCTGTTTCTGTAGGTTGAGGATAAAAGTATATCTATACAATTACATGAGAACAATTTTGAATTAGTTTGTATTTTAAAATTTCAATTAGCATAACATTGTTGTAAGTCCAATGGCTCCTAAACATAGATTTATATTTATCGACATTGTTGAAAATGTGTCTAGAATCTAAAGAAATACAGCAAATGCAAAAAAACCAGTCTTATAAATTCTTACTGCTCAACTTACTTATCCACAGCCCAACTTACTTTAAAAGGCCTAATTTGTCAGTGTTTACTGTGATTCATATATTTCCCAGCCAATATCTACCCCTTTCCTTTCTATCCCAAAACCCTTCTCCGGCAATACACCACTCATTGTCCCTGGTAACTACAAAACATCAAGGAAAAGAAAAGTATTCCTGCTTAACCAATGGTACGAAGAATGTATCTTGGACTGTTTTAAAAGAAATAGCAATAGCTTAACATTTTTAGCATGCCTTTCTTCTTAGAAAGCATTAGTCCTTCACTTAATAGTTCACTTGTTTTTTCTATCAATTCCATAAAGGACGATGAGTAAGGAAAGGGTAAAAAGAACATGGCTCATTTTACAAACAGAAATTAGTACACAAACAGTAACATTACTACATTACTTGTCAATAACCACAGAAACAATGATTTTGCTAATTAAATCAAAACCCAAACAAAAAAACCCCTCCTCAAGTTGTACCTTTTAAAAAATATTTACCCAAGAAGGGGGGTTTAAGAAAATATACATGTTCTGCTCATTTATGCAAAAGAAAATACAGGAAGGATAATCTAAAAACTAATGAAATTGTTTGCTTACAAAGAGTAAGTGGGAACAGGATGCAAAGAAAAGAGAATGTATAGCTTTTAGAACCATATGTTTTACAGACTCAAAAACACAAAAACCGGGCCAGGCGCAGTGGCTCATGCTTGTAATCCTAGCACTCTGGGAGGCCAAGGCGGGTGGACAGTCTGAGCTCAGGAGTTCGAGACCAGCCTGAGCAAGAGCGAGACCCCCGTCTCTACCAAAAATAGAAAGAAATTAATTGGACAGCTAAAAATATATATAGAAAAAAAATTAGCTGGGCATGGTAGTGCGTGCCTGTAGTCCCAGCTACCCGGGAGGCTGAGGCAGGAGGATCACTTCAGCTCAGAA